>JAOTRH010079924.1:0-17264 GCA_034768845.1 Heliamphora exappendiculata
TTTGTTTATAAGACCAACACATCTTTACTTGTGATTTAAAAAGGTTTTGGTCAAATACAAATTTATTTGTGATAAGTGATATTTTTGTGAAGTAAAAATCATACATTAATATTTGAATATTTGATATAACGAATTTTTAAATATCCAATTCACCCCCCTCTTGGGACTACACACATACTATCACGCACTTCTCAAACTTTGCATACAAACGATGCTCTCTCAGAATCTGTAAAACGATACGTAAGTGCTCCTCATGCGCTCCCCTCGTGGATGAATAAATGAGGATATCATCAACAAACACCACCACAAAGCTGTTTAGATACTGGTGAAAGATGCGGTTCATCAAACCCATAAACGTTGCCGGGGCGTTCGTCAGACCGAACGGCATAACCAGAAACTCATAGTGACCATTATGAGTCCAAAAGGCGGTCTTCGCTATGTCGTCGTCCTTAATATGCAATTAGTGGTACTCCGACCTCAGGTCAATCTTCAAAAAGCAACTCGATCCCTTCAAATGATCAAATAAATCATCAATCCTAGGCATCTGATACTTGTTCTTCACCGTCACCTGATTTAGCTTCCGGTAATCAATACATAAGCGCAAGAACCCGTCCATCTTCTTAGTAAAGAGAGCTGGAGTTCCCCACAGTGACGTACTCGGATGCACAAACCCTTTTGTCAAGCAACTCCTGAAGCTGCTGCTTGAGTTCTCTCTACTCAGCTTGTGCAAAGTAGTAAGATTGCATAGACATGGGCGCAGCTCTTGGGACCAGATCAATAGAAAACTCCACCTCACAGCTCGGTGGAAACTTGAACAGATCATCAGGAAAGACATCTGGGTAGTCACAAACCACTGGGGGTAACTCTCCTCGTACCCTAACTACCTCATCTATCATGAGAGCAGAGAAGAGAAAACCCAGATTTCCCCAATCCTGAACCACACCGGGCATAGACACCAAACCCTCATCCCGTTCACCCACAAAACAAAAGCAATCACCTACCGACGCATAAATTGTAACCCTCCGTCGATTGGAATCGATAAAGGCATGATAAGTGGCCATCCAGTCCATCCCTAGGATGACATTAAATGTGGTCATGTCTAGAATGATAAAGTCAAACTCTAAATAGCGATCGGCAACCTCCAACACGCAGGATCTACAAACACGACTCAACATCACACTCCTAGTGGCCGGGGTCTCTATGTTCAATGCATTACCCAACAAGTCTATCTTTAACCCCAATGCAGATGCAAAAGCAGAAGAAATAAACGAATGTGATGCTCCTTTGTCGATAAGGACACTGGCCTATGATCTATATACTAGGAGAGTACCTCTGATCATGGACATGGTAGCTGCAGCATCGGGCACAACCAGTGCTGTGGAAGAACAGGGACCAACAAGGGCATATGCGCTGCCCTACGGTGCACTGTCCTACCTACTATGGCCCTAAACTATCGACTGTCTACCAGACTGCACTGAGGTGCCCCCTTCTACAAATCTAGATGGCTGGCGTCCCTAGGCAGATGGAGTAATAGGTGCTCCAGCTGTACTCTGCGTACTCCCTCCTCTGGGACAATTCCTACAGATGTGCCCAGACTGGCTGCACTCAAAACATACTACTGGTTCCCTCCCCTACACCTGCGACTGCAACTGTGCCAAAACATGCGCTGGACTCCGGCATTTTGCCGCACGAGGCCCTAGCTGTTTGCATCTATGACAAATAAGCTCTCTCTGATCCGACCTTCCCGTTGAGACTACAGGGGCGTGGGTGGAGAAGACTACGGCTGATACGACTCCACAGGATAAGAAATCGGACCACATTTTCGTTGATGCTTATCCTTACATCCCTGAGACTGTGCACGTTCCCTGTCCTGCTGACTCCTACTATCTCTGTCTTTGCGCGTCTCGTTCAAAGTGTCTTCCACTTTCATGGCCATCCCTACTAACTCTGTAAAGACCTACATTCGGAATGCCGCCACTCTATCTCTAATTGCGGGCCTCAAGCCCCTTTCGAATCTCTTTGCACGAAACTCATCAGTGGGCACAATCTCCTGTGCAAATTGGGATAGGCTAGTAAACTCAGTCTCATACTTGACTACTATCATCGTTCCCAGAGTAAGGAAAAGAAAGTCCTCCGTCTAACGATCCGTCAAAGTTGTAGGAAATTACTTCTCCAGAAATACCTTCGTGAAGACCTCCTAAGTGCCTCCCACTATAGTCTTAGTAAATTTCCACCACATATGAGCACTCCCCCTTAACTGGAACGCAGCAAACATAACTCTCAGATCATCTTCCTCTATCTGAAGCGTGTCCAAAATCCTAGTAACCAGCTCCAACCATTTTGTGGCTACGATGGGGTTGAGATCCCCAAAAAAGGTAGGAGGGTCCAGACAGCAGAACTTGCGCATTACGACTGTCGCCCTCGGTTTGGGTATGCTTTGCAGTCCCATAACGACCTTTGCCAGTTGCCAGATGGAGCCTACCATCTCACGCAATAGATCTACCCCATCAACTGGTCCTTGGAGAGCATTAGCATCCCCAATATCTGGAATTGGAACATCCCTTCGGCCAGAACCACGGCCACGGCCACAGCATCAACCACGGCCTCGTCTGCCCCGCGTGGACATATTCTATATGAAAGCAACATAATATAATAAGATTCCATACAACATGTTATTTCTGACATAAAAGACATAACACACATAAGCATGCTAACACATAGCCACTTAAAATTATGTCATCACACCTCACATACCGAGGAGAACCAACAAAAAAGACTCGCCCACTTAGATAACCTACTTAGATTCCTTACTAGAAAACACATTGGCCAAACACCTTTCTAACTTGGCTTCCAAGTTTGTTAATCCAAATGCCCGAAGGCAAGACTAATCGATCCTAAGGTCCAACTTTCATACCCACGTATACACAACCATCATGCTGAACAAGCTGTCATGCAAAAACACTTAAACCCAGGCAATCAAGCACACACACATCCTCACAAGGTGATGCACCCTCTTTCCCATGGCTCTTAGGTATTCAAACCCAATTTTCTGATACCAAGTTGTCACGCCCCAACTCCAGGGTCACGTGAAAAGCCACCACAATACCATTTTGAAAATATCTTTAGTTGGAAAACCCTCAACACCAAAAATATTTAACAGTTGGAATAGAAGCACCTAAGGTTCACTCTCACAAACAGAATATATTATGTCCATACATACATAAAGTATTTCGCCTTATGGCGTACAAAACTCGCCTTCAGAAACAGGTATAACATGTAAAAATACATGTCCAAAACAAAACGGAAACTCCATCCAGTCTTCTGTCACCACGGGCATCTCTAGGTCAACTCCACATAATCATTTTCACCTGAAAAATGTTTGCATAAAATCTCATACCGTGAGCTAAAACCCAATAGAAAAATACTATAAAACCAAAAAGTAGGATATGCAATTATAGTACAAGCTGACTCACTCACAGGAGCCCCAAAAAGGTTTTCCATCGAAAACTCACAAATTTTTCTCATCTGACAAACACGAGCCACAAATAGTTTTATTTCATAAAACCCACACTTTCATCCTTAAAACCATGTATAGCCAACAGTGCAAATATCGTACCACAGTTAAGGAAAAATAGTAATCAAAAACCTAATTTTTCACCCAGATCACACAACCGAGAACAGAATGTTATTTTCCCACTTGAAACATATAACCGAGAACAAATTGTTGATTTCCCACTAGGAACACACAACCGATAAAAATAAGATAAAATAAAATCCTATGTACCGACTCTGCCCATTATCCTAGTTCTGAACTATTTAAGGCCTGCTAGGTAATAACAAGTTCTATACGGAGTCACAACAACGTAGCCACTCATGGAGGCAATCGGCTCTTTATGAATTTCTGCGATCGATGGAAGAAGCATCCAAACCACGTTTACGGCGATTAACCCGAAAGATCGTAGCGAACCTACTCTACACACATTTTTGGACATCCACCAAGGAGCAATAGAAGCCCAACTCAATACACCCATTGTCACGGTACATCTATACAATCATTTTAAAACCCGTCGTAGCTCAACTACGAAAATATTTCTACAATTATACATCAACATGTATAAAGACCCATCCTTCAACATGGAGATCTAATAAAACATTTCAAAATCTTCCATCGTTCTATCAAAACATTTAAAAAGCTAACACTCAACTCTGAGGATTAGCTCCAAACCTCTAAAATCTATTTTTCTCATGATTTTTATAAATCCTCTGGTTTCAAAATCATCTTTTCAGAAAACCATGAACATCCACAAGTTCATATCATGTAATAAATCACTAAAATATGAAAAATATGCTTTTTATCCAAACAACATGGTTTAAACACGAAAACATGATATTTAAAGCATTTTCAAACAATTTCAACTGGTGAAAAAATCTATAATTACACGTAGCACTCTTTAAAGATAAAATAGTCTAGGATCCTACCTTAGCGAGTCAAAAACTTGATGCCTCGATCCACGTACAAAATCAAACTTCTTTGAAACGAGATTCTGCCCAAATAAAAGCAGAGTCCACAGCGTGGATAGCAAGGATCCACTAATAGTTCGTCGAAAAACAATCGCTGGACCCACAAAAGTTTAGAGAGAGGGAGGAGAAAATGAAACTTAGCCTTAAAGAAAAGTTTTTCAAAATATCTAACTCAATTAGATATTTATAGCCTCAACCTCGCCCAGGGGTTCAGTCGACTGGACCCTCAAGGTCAATCGACTGGAAAGCTTCTGGAAAAGCTTAAAACTCAGCACAACGAAGAGTCAGTCAACTGAAAACCTATTGGTGAGACAACAGTAGACTGGAAATATCCCCTCAATCAACTGAAAACATTTTGGAAGTCTTCCAAGCATTCCCGTGGCCAAGCCAGTCGACTAGAACTCACAGGTCAGTCGACTGGACTCTTATTCCCATCGAAAAGCACCTCAATGCAACTCGAGAAAGTATAAAACACAAATGTACATGCTATTTTACGTCGTTAAAGCATAGATCATTCATCGATGGTATGCATGTAGTGAAATGAAACACGTTGGGTCTAAATATATTATAAAAGGAAAAGGACCGGGTCTTACATATTTAAATACAATTAAGTAATAAAAGACAAAATAACATCAAAAAATAACAAAAATTTCCTTAGTGGCTAGCCACATTGGAGTTTGTGCCCAAAAAGTGACTTTTTTGCCCTTTTTAGCTCAAAAATGAGAAACGTTATATAAATTAAATATTATTATGACCCAAGACTTTTTATACATGTAATAGACATAATAATATAATAATATAGGTTAAAAAAACTAAACAAATTATTATTTAAAATCTTTACACAATAAATAAGTCAAAAGGTCAATTTTATCAAACTAGCTGAAATTGACTTAGAAGCCTACAACTATTTAATTAATTGCTACAAAAATTATGATAATTCATGGAAAGACTAAATTAATTATAAACACATTAATATAATAGGTTTTAGTAGGATAAGATACCAAAAAGATACATTAATAATATTTTATGTATTTTCTTGCACAAAATGGTACCAAAATACAATTTAAAAACCCTAAATTAATATAAGTAAGATCTTGAGCCACCCAAGTCTGCCATGGCTGAACCCCACCTGCCAAAATTGATTTCTCAATGTCTCAAATAGCTCCCACCTCTCGTGCTATCAATAGAAATTGAAAAAAATTCAAAATAAAGCTTAGGAAGCAATTATTATGTCTATAATGCATTTTTATTATAAAAACACAACCAAACACCCTTCTCTACGTGTATTTTCAGCTGAGAGTGTTAGGGAGAGAACCACCAAAAATTTTCTAAGTCTTCTCAAGGGAAGAAGAAGAGAAGAAGAAAGAAGGAAGGAATGAGAGGCTAGGAAGTTCAAGGTGTGAGCAATAAAACTAAGTTCCACCCCTCTTCAACTTTTTGAGTATCAAATAAGGTAAGTAAACTCTCTAAAACCCTATGATATTCTCCCTTAAGATATCCTTCAATCCATCTCAATAATCAACCCTAAGAAAATAAAACAAAGAATAACTCAAAAAGGCGTTGTGGGAGTTGTTTATGGACAATTTATGTATGAATAAGCCTTACATGTGTTTGCATGTGTATATTTTTGAGTTTCATGGCCTAAACATATTCTGGAGTGTTGGTTTATGTGGGTCTATAATATGCATGCAACGAAACCACAACAAAAATAGACACCGCTTGAGCTAAGCAACTAAAACCCTAGGTAACCTGATTTTCTGGGCTTACTTACTTTCTGCCACGAACTTTAAAACATCATAACTAATTGTAAAAATATGATCTTAAAGTGATTTCTGTGTCCAGACCTAGATTTTTGAGTTTTCTTTCATAAAAAATTGATTTGAAGTGATTTTGTTGGGTAGAACTCCAAGTATGTCATTGTTTCTAAAGAGCGTCAAATCTTGACCACTCTGAGTTGAAAACCTAAAACCCCTAAGTTAGAGTGAGAACCGAGCTTTGGTCAAAACATAAAACTTGTAGAGAACATATTTAACTTTCTTTTCACCAAAAATGAGCCAAATATATGAAGTCTTGATAGGAAAAATCCCTTTCCAAAGTCACCATTGAGATTTAGTGACTGACAGATCTCTCTGTCACACATTTATGTGAGACCAGAAACCTACCTTTTTAGAAGCCAAATCCAAAAGTAGTAAACATGAAAAATGTAGCTAACTTATTAATCTAAATACTGAGATAATAACAGCCCAAAATATTCTCAGATGATACCCCAAAGATTTTGAACATTCTCTATTAAAAACCTATTCTGCAGACCCTTTTTAGGCTGACTGAAGCCTTTTTATAAATTGGCTAAAATCTCAGACTTTTTCCAAACAACTTATCCTAGCACAAAACATGAAACTTGTAGGGAACACCGGAAACTAAAACCTCATGAAAATTCAGACCTAGATCCCTTGAATTGATGCCCCAAAACTATGTCCAACAGAGGCTCATTGTCTGTATTTTTCTCTGTAAAATGCTAAATGATTTTTTACTTAAATAAAATAAATGACCTTCGTGTCCTAGGATCTAACCTTAGTGATAGACATGAAAGTTATAGGAAATCTTTTTATCTAAGAGGTGTTAAAATATCAGAAATTAAATCTAGGTCTAAGTACTTAAAAGAACTTTTGCAACTTTAAAACTAGCAATTAAACTTTTACCTAAAATTGACTAAGTGTTCAAATGACGTGTTACTTATGGAACTTGAGTGTGTGAACCTTATATGAACTTTTTAAGTAATTAGTATATAAAAATGATGCTTTTGATGAAATAAAATCATGTCGATGGTTCGATTTTATGTCGCATAAATTATGGTTATGTTTCGCATGCTTGTACTTGAGGTTTGGCAAATTGTACCTTGTGTTATACCATATGTTATGCTATTATCAATTATACACAGGAAGCATATTGCACACTATGAGCATTCTGACATTTGCATCTTGGGTTTTTGAAGTCTTTTTCGTATCTATCGTGGTGGGTTGGGTTACATTGAAATTATTCTTTTCTCAGCTCCTAGTCTAGGGCATCCCTGGTAGCTATTTTTGTAACTATTTTGGGATATATTTTCTCTGAGCACCCTGGGTGTATCCCTGGTGTTTCAAAAGAAAGATTTGTTATTTATGAATACTGTTGGGCATCATGGGTTTGTCACTAGCACTCTAGTTTTGGTAATTTAAACCTTGAGTTGATACTAAGCGAGCATCCTAGTTTTAAATGTGGCAATAATATAAAGTCCCGTCACGACAATAACAATAAATCCCTGAGGCGGCAATAATATAAAATTCCATAACGACATTGACAATAAGTTCCTAAGGTGGCAATAATATAAAATTCCATCACGACGATGACAATAAGCCGTCTCACAGTGATGACAATAAGTCCCTGAGGCGGTAATAACAACAAGTCCCATCACAGCGATGACAATAAGCCTCTGAGACGGTAATAATGATAATAAGTCTATACAAGTAATAGAAATAAGTCCTTAAGTGGAACTCCTATTTTTATTTTTGGATACAAGTCGGGTTGGGCATCTGTATCGCGCACTCGCACAATTGTTCTTATATATGGTTACCCTGTTGAAAAAGTTAAATTGTCTGTCTCTTTGGCCTTAAATTGTGTTGGGTATTATACGATATGTATTGTAGAATATTTTAGTGTGAGTTTGTTAGACGGTTTAGAAAATTTGCTTCTGGGCTTTAGCTCTTGGCAATCGTGCCACAAGTGAGTGTGATGAGTTCTTTGAGAAAGCCGCCCCTGAAGAAGAAGACGGAATTAAAGAACAAAGTGAGTGGCAGGAGCCAGCGAACCCTGACAATGCTAGCTGAGGAATTGAGTTTTTACCTTTTGTTCTTTTTTGTTCGGTTTCCACGAGTGTATTATAAATTTTTGTTGAATCCGTTGGAGAAACTGTAATCGTTATGTACTTTTAATCAGTTTCAAACTCTTAGTGATGTACTATTTATGATATTTAAATATGAATGAATGGCTAGAATATTCTCCTTATCTATACTTATATACGTCCTGATGTGCCCGGAGGATGGGGTGTCACACGTATGACCTATGATGTTCCAAGTTGTAACTACTATAATGCTTATGGTACAACCAATTCAAGGCATAAAGTACAACCATTTTAAGCATGAGGTGCAACTACTTTAGCATGATGTATAATCAGTTTATGCACATGGTACTGTAGGCACCCCAATTTAACCAAGTCGAATCTTAAGCAACCGTCTCGAATGCTCCCCAATGACGAAAAATATGGAAATTAAGCTCAAGGATACTCCCAGGCAAGTAATGTCAGGAAATCAGTTCAAAACCTAGGAAATTACCAAAAACGTCCAGGCCGCAACATCCATGATCCTCATGGCCGCCACCTTTTTCATAACCCTACAATAGGCCGTGTCCTTACAGTAACTACCACCACCTTTTTGTGATCCTAGAACAGGCTGCCATGTTCATTTATCACGGCCGCTACCTTTTTAAAAACCTAAACCTATTCGCGACTTTTGAAGGTCACGGTCGGGCACTGTTCGTACAACTAAAGGTCACGGCCGCAAGTTTGACATCTTTTTGGACATGTGGCAACATTCCAGAGGATGTCTGTGTTACCTCCTTGCCTATAAATAGGCACCCATTTTCACATAACCAAAGAGTGAAACACCTATATACCGATACTCTGCTAAATTCGTTCCCCACTCGATATTCTGATATACCCGATACTCCTATACCTAGTTCGTGATTTTACTTGCATTGGTGAGGCTATCAGAGCATGGACTACTTGGCGATTCTCGTCTCCCACATTCGAGAGGACATTTGAGATGATTTTTTTGGGTAATTATTTGAGACGATTTTCTACACTAGGTAACCTTAGGGAATCGTGACGTTTCTTAAACCCTCATTCTCTCTCCTGGGGGTGTCACAATTAAGGCTTTCATTTATTATTCTTTCTTAGTATGCAAGTTATCCATATTAAGTATGTTCATATGAGCTTTTCATGAGAAAATGGTATGTTCATAGCTTTCTGTAATGCGTAGAATAGCATATTTTAATGCATTTTCGTATTCACTGGCACACTAGATACACAAAAATATTTTTGTGATTTATAAAACCTAATGGACGCGACCCTTGGTTCTCACAATCGTGAGATGTTTTGACCTTATCATTACGGTCGCTACATATTTTCTTTTGGCTGCTACTTTTCTTTTCATTTTTGTCACGGCCGCAACATTCTATTGCTACGTCCGTAAGCTTTTTGTGAGACCAGTAGCATAAAAACTATGCATAAAACCTTTTGTTACATATTTTTAATGTTATATGTATTTTTTCTCGAGACTTATGTCACTTTTGGGATAACAAATAGTAGATCCAGCATTGATGAAGTGAGTTGTGGTTTTTATTTTGTGCATCCCATCCATTTGAGTCCCTTTGGACCTTGTATGTTGAAAACCTCTCTGGACCTCAAAAATACCATGGCTGCAACCTTTGGATGTCACAACTGCAACCTGTGTAGCCTCTTTTCTTGTGGCTACCTTCTATTTTTTTGCGGTGCCAATTTTTTAGCTTATTTAGTCACGACTACAATATTCTATTGCTACGACCGTGAGCTTTTTGTGTGTACAATAGCTTAAAAATAGTGTTTTGAGTCCTCTCTGTTCTTTTTATATAATCTGTAAATAGCATGTTAGAGACAGAAACTGTATTGCATGACCCTTAGGCCTTTTCTTGTTTTATTTGATCTTTCATTGCATGTTTTTCACTTTGTTGTGCTCAAACAGTAAGTGTGGCATGTTTAGAAATGATAACCAAGATGCATAACCCCTTAAGATTGTAGTTAGGATTTTTTTTCATTGTTTGTTTTTCTATGAACTCTCTTTAACCTCTTATTCTGTATATGTTATCTTTGAAAAGTTTAAAATAAGAACGACATTGACAAAGTAGAGCCCAACCTTATGGTTAGGCGAAAAGGGTGCCTAACACCTTCCTTTTGCGTACCTTAGCCCTTGAACCCTATTTTTCTTCTCTGGTTATGTTTAAAAAAGGACATGTGACCTTTTATTTTTCTTGATTTTTTTTAAAAATCAAGTGGTGAGTCTATTTCTATAAAAATGTGTTTGGATATCTCGAATTTTCTATTCTAAAACGAAAAGATCATTTTTCTAAAAATAATAGATATCTGACGCATTTTTTTCAAACAACCCCAGAAAAACGCCTGCAGTTTTTCTGGCGACTTCGCTGGGGACTGGTTTTTCAAAACAAATCATAAGAGGATTTAAGTTAAACTTTCAATGGTTCTTATTGTAAACTTTTCATTGGTATTCGCATTTAGATTGTGCATATTTGCATGCTTGATTCTCAAAACCCCCGCTCCATCTACTTAATACCTCGGTCAGTTTACTGTCTTAAGGTTATATCAGGGAAGCCAACAAGCTTTCTGGCAATATGCTCCCATAGATGTGGCAAAAAGAGTTATTGCGTATCACTTGACCATGCCTTGCACCATTTCTTGCATTGGGAGGTATATTCTTGACTCTATTTAGAAGGTACACTGAGTGCAGACCTACCAACCTTTTCTTATTGCGTATAGTTTCTTAGACCAGTTCTTTTAGGATCAATAAATTATTTAGGATTATGTAATTTTTTTATGGATGCTTTTGTTTGTAAAGTTAGCACCCCATTTAGGATAGTTTTTCTTTTTCCCGTCCTGCTGCCAAACATGGGTTGTTCCGAGTTTAGACCCCGGCTGATGGGTTATCTAATTTACACTAGTCTTTTCAGCTTAGAGACCCGAAAATATAGCTCTGGGTAGAGATGAATCTATACGCACTTGAGCCGAATCTCCGAGTGGAAGACTCAGACATGTAAAGCAGTTGAGATCATCGATGGCAGATTCAGATTTGACAATGGTCGACATGATAAGGGTAATTCTTGAGTAACAGCAAATAGTTGAAGGGGTTAATACTGTTGTGACCAATCAAGCTAAGATCTAGACTAAGTGCCAAGTGTAGATCCAAGCCTTGTAAAGCCAGATTGTGGACCCCAATGTAGTTCTCCCGAATAACTAGGAGGATGGAGTAGGAGACAACATTTGGGTTGATAACGTGGGACCCAATGTTGCCCAACCAGCAGCTGTACCACCTGTACGACCAAGAAACCCAAAAATCTAAGCAACTAAAGAGTAGATCTTGTCTGATAAGGTTGATAATTTGGAGAAGATTCTAAGGAAGGCCTGAGGGGTCAAAGATTATATGTTAGACGTGGAGGGGCTTTGTTCGTTTCTCGATGCTAAACTCCTCGAAAAGTTTAAGATGCCCGATATGAAGAAATTTGACGAAAATGGGGATCTGAGGATTCATTTGAGAATGTATATGGGAACGTCATTGTCGATGGGGATTAATGGTAAGTTAAAGGCCCAACTTTTCCAACGGTCTTTGTCAGGAGCCGCCCAAAAGTGATTTATGTCATTAGACGCTGCAAAGATGAGAACGTGAGAGGATATTGCTATTATGTTTGTTAACCAGTATAATTACAACATTCAGCTTGATGTCACTACTCGAGAACTCAAGACTACTTAACAGGAGGCCAAGGAGTCTTTTGTCGAGTTTCTGACCTGTTAGAGGGCCAAGGTAGCTAAGATGATGAATAGGCCCACTAAGAAAGAGCAAGTAAGGATGGTGGTGAAAAATCTACAACCACAATTCTGGAAGTATCTAATTACGCAGCCCTTAATGATATTTGAGTAGGTCTTTGATTCTAGGATACAAATAGAGGATTCCTTACTGTTCAGAGATATCGAGAAAGGAGAGTCAAGCCAGAGAATGATGAGGAAGCCTTACGCCAACAACCAGAATAATGTCGCAAATTCTGTGAATCGAAGTTATGAGGTGAACCTACTAAACCTAAATCCAATCCATCCTAATCCATCCGCTCAACCCACTAGCGAAAACCAATCCCCAAAACAGAAAAGAACTTTCACCCAGCTCACCATTCCATTGACTTCCATTCTAAGCCGATTGATTGAGATGGGCCTCTTAAAGCCTTAGAGCCGACCTCACCTCCGAATCCTTTGCCACCTCGATATAACTTAACCCAGTACTATGCCTTCCACTAGGGGCATGGTCATTTAACCAATAATTGCATAAGGCTTCGGCATGAAATCTAAGATCTGATAGATAGCAAGGCGATTCCCTCACCAACTGTTGTAATAACCCGGTTCGGACCCTAGTTGAAATAGCCATATTTGTAATGACCCCAGTAGCGATCCAGCTTAAACCTTAGCATTAGCGACGGTTAGTTGACAAGATCATCGATTGTTAGAAGGATGAAAATTCTAACTCAACCCGAAACCCTAATTTGACCCGAAAATTTTAAAAAGATCAAATACTCAAAGGCAAAACCCTAATACTCAGAAAAGTCCTAGGACAGCCTAAATTAAGTAAATAACATAAAATATAAAATATAAAATAAAAAATTCTCATAATTAGGGTAAATTGACCATTTTACCCATAATACAGTAAAAAGTCTTAAAAATCTAATTTTTGACACATGGATACCCAAAATTAGATATTTATATACAATTAAATAACAAAAAATAAAATAACAATAAAAATGACAAAAATACCCTTGCATGGCTGGCTACCTTGGGATTTATGCCCAAAATATTATTTTTTCCCTTTTTAAGCTTAAAAATGAAAAAAATTTGTATAAATTAAGCATTATTATGTCCTAAGACTTTTTATACAAGTAATATACATAATAATATAATAATATAGGTCAACAAAAGTAAATAAATTATTATTTAAAGTCTCTACAAAATAAATAAGTCAAAAAATTAATTCTTGTCAAACTAGCTTAAATTGACTTAAAAGCCTATACCTATTTAATTAATTGCTATAAAAATTATGATAATTTATGGAAAGACTAAATTAATCACAAACACATTAATATAATTAATTTTAGTAGGTTAAGATACCAAAAAGATATATAAAATTAATATTTTATGCATTTTTTTGCACAAAATTGTATTAAAATACAATTTAAACCCCATAATAATGCAAAGTTTGAATTTCTCTTCCCCAAACTGACCTAGCCGAATTTCCCTTGCTGCCATATCAGATTTTGTAAGTCTCAAAAGACTATATCCAACCCATGCAACCAATAAGAAAATTGAAAAATCAAGCATTTCCATAAAATGTCATAATCACTTTCATTATCCCTTTTCCTTATAAAATAAGACTTAAGTCCCCCGTTTTCTTTTACAAATTTCGGCAATAGGAGAGAGAGAGAGACCAGAATATTGAGTGTTCTTAGGGTTCTTCAAGAGTTTGAGAGAAGAAGGAGATAAGAAGGAAGGAAGAAGAAAGAAGAAGCTGGGGAGGACCAAGGAAGGTGCAATAATGCCAAGTTCCACCCTTCATTAACCTTTAGAGCATCAAAATAAGTAAGTAAATCCCTAGAACCTCATGTCATTCTCTTATAAAATAGCCCTCAATCTATCTCTATAATCAACCCTAAGAACAAGAAATAAGGATTCACTCAAAAAGGCATCGTACGAGTAGATTAGGGACTGTTCGCGTGAAATCAAGTGTTGCATGTGCTTGCATGTGAGTATTTTTGAGTTTTATGTCTTGAATAGGTTTTGAAACTTTGGTTGGTATGAATATATGACATGCATGCAAAGAAAATACATTAAAATTAAACATAACATGTGCTAAGCTACCAAAACCCGAGATAACCTAATTTTCTAGGCATACTAGCATTCTGCCACAAACTTTAAACCACTGTAACTAATTGTAGAAAAATAAAATAAATGTGATTTTTATGTCGAGACCTAGATGTTTAAGTTCTCTTTCATAAAAATTTTGTTTGAAGTGATTTTGTTAGGTATAACTCTAGATATACTATTTTTACCAAAGAGTGAGAACCGAGCTTGGGTCAAATCTTAAAACTTGTAGATGACATGTTTATCGTACTTTACACCCCAAAGAAGTCAAGAATATGAAGTTCTGATAGGTCAAAACCCCTCCCAAAATCACTGTTGTGATTCAGTGACTGACATGGCTCTCTGTCACACATTTTTGTGAGACCAAAACCCTAAGTTTTTAATAATCAAATCCAAATTTAGTTTTCATAAAAAATGTAGCTAACATATTAAAGTAAATAATGACCAAAAAGAAGCCCAAAATACCCTTGGATGGTATCCCAAACGCCTTATGACTTCTTTGTTGAGAACCGGTTCTGCAGACCCTTTTTAGGCTGACTGAACTCACTTTATAAATTGGCCAAAATCACCAACTTGTTCCGAATAACTAGCCTTAGCACAAAACATGAAACTTGAAGAGGACACCTTAAACTAAAACATTCCAAAAAATAAGACCCATATCACTTGAATTGATGCCCCAAAACAGAGGCCAACAGAGGCCCAAATTCTGTATTTTTCTCTGTAAAGTTCTGAATGGTTTTCACTTAATTAAAATAAATGACCCTTTGCCTTAGGATCCGACCTGAGTGTTAAACATGAAACTTATAGAAAATATTTTTATCTAATTGGATTTCAAAAATAAAAAATTAAATCTATGTCTAGGTACCTCAAAACACTGTTGTAACTTTAAATTTGTTAATTAAATATTTACTTAATTTTGCTAAGTGTATGAGTGGCGTACTACTTTATAAAACTTAAACATATGGACTTTAATTGATTTATGTGAGTGATTGGTGTACGAAATTAACAATTCAATGACTAGAAACCATGCTGATAGGTTGGATCCATATCACATAAATTATTGCTTATGCTTCGCATATTTATACTTTATACTTTAGTAAGTTGTACCTTGTGCTATATCATGTTTATATGACATGCTATAATTAATTGTACTCAATGAGCATCTTACACACTCTGAGCATTGTTACATTTGTATCTTGATTTATCGGAGTCCCTCTTGTACCTATCATTGTGGGTTGGGAAAAAATTATTCTTCCTGTGATTTTGAATCTAGGGCGTCCCTGGTTGCCAATTTTGAAAATGAAATGGGAGATTTCTTATTATGAAAAGGAGGTTAGGTACCATGGGTTCGTCACTAGACTTTTTAATTAGACTTTAGGTTGACACCTAATGAGCATCCTGCTCCTTAATGTGGGATCGGTTGGCCAGAATAAGGATGGACAAAACTAGTTGGCCCATCCCCACGCCGTTGCAATTGAGTAAAATGACTAAGGCATGTAGCCAAGGCGAGCGTTTACCTTTCGCAATGAGGTGAGGATAGGTTCAGTGATCAAATTCTCATCAAGTCTACTCTGAAATTCTTGGCGTGGAATTTATATTATTGTTCTAAATGTATGTCGGGTTGGGCATCTGCATTATATTCATCTGCATCACGCACTTGCACAATTGTTCTCATATATGCTTACCCTACTGAAAATGTTAAATTGTCTGTCTCTTTGGCCTTAAATTGTGTTGGGTATTATACGATATGCATTATAAGATATTTTGTTATGAGTTTGTTAGACGGTTTAGAGAATTTTCTTCTAAACTTTGGCTCATGGCATTCGTGCCACATGTGAAGAAGAAGAACATTTTGAGGAAGGTGTGCTCGTAGAAGAAGAACACTTTGTGGAACGGGATGAGTGACAGGAGCCAGCCGACCCCAATAATGCCGCTTGAAAACGTAGAATTTTCTCTTTTTGCTCTTTTGTTCAGTCTCTGCGAACTTTCTATGAATTTTTGTTAAACTTTCTGGATGACTGTAATCATTAAATATTTTGAACAAGTTCTGAAGATTTAATGATGCCGTATTTATTATATGTAATTATGAATGCACAGCTAGAATACCTCCCTTAATTATAGTTATGTATGTCCCGACATGGCCGTAAGATGGAACGCCACAACTGCCACTCAAAAACTGAATGTGACCACCAATCCCATGCTGAATCACACAGCTCAGCAGAATGTTAATGTTGTCCATGGAGAGACGGAAGATTTTAATCCCACAAAGTTTACAGTCCTCGTGACAGAACCAATGCCTGTTACAGATTTTCCATCTGGTCGAGATGTGCTGTTGATCAGCAACTTTGTCGAGGAAATAGTCGACGACGACTTTGATGGCTTATCGGTCTTCGTTATTCATGAGGAAGAAGGTTTTCCTCCCTCCGATAACGATAATGAAGAAGATGAACAGATCATGCATTTGTGGGAAGATTTAGTAGGCCTCGAAGCATTTGATGACCTAGAGGAAGCCTGGATAATTATCAAATGGAATATTCTAACCGCTCCAAGCAATGATGTAGTGTGGTATGGGTAGGCAGCATGGTATGGAGAGGCTGAGCCAAGCTCGATGGTTGAGGAGATAGAGAAAGAAGCACCAGAAATAGGAGAATCATCAAAGGGAAAGGACAGTGATGACAGTGATGACAGTGAGAATAGATAAGAAGAGAAGACATCAGTCAGTAAAGAAATTGAGAAGAAGGAAAAACTGGAAGAGAAAGAGAAGAGTCTACCTCAAGTGAATCTTTTGGGAACTGTGGGTTCTGTGTTTGATCCTTCTATCTATATCATTCCACTTCACGAGCCATCATTCCACTCTAAAGAGGGATTTCTCACCACGGTCAGATCGTAGTGATTTGATACTTTTACCTAGACGCTTCTCCGCCTCCGCCTTGAATTCTTTGAATTTTTCAAAGCATTCAGACTTACGGTGCATCAGGTAAATGTA
>JAOTRH010079935.1:0-17264 GCA_034768845.1 Heliamphora exappendiculata
GAGTAATAAATGGTTAAGTTAAATCCTTAGACAAGTGAAGGATTGGGCAAGTGCGTAGTACCCCTTAAACCTAAAAATAAAGTAACCATAGTCTCTAAAATCAAGAAAACATTCAGTGTTCAAAATCGTTTTAGTACTTTATGTTCTAAGAGGGGTAGAACTCTGTGTTGACGGTTAAGTCTTGTTTGCTTGCTAGGCATGAAAGTTTTGTTACCCGATGAGGAAGCTTAGCTCGTTGATAAAGGCTCAGTTCGTATACATATAAGATAAGGTGAGAGTGCTTAGCCATTATCTTGAACTTGAGTTTATATCAAGGATGCATGAAAGTGCTTTGAAGCGTATGTTTTAAATTATGACCAGTTTGACGATCGCATGAACCTGATGTTTTCAAAAGCCACGATGTTTTTAATTCAAGTGTGCTATCCATGATATTTTGAGCTAACATGATGTTACTATGAAAGTATAGTTAATGTTGTGTGATTGTTATAAAGTACCAAGTTACAAGGGTTTTCGGCCCTTTATATCCCATTATGAGGGAGGTTACCAAACTATGGGTTTTTTATTTGTTCCTATAGGGGACGTTTTTCGTTAAGCGGGGGTTTTTGCCTTTAAGATTTTTGGGCTGAGTTCCAGGTGCTAGCACATACCATTTTGCTTGGTAGAGAGTGGCCCTCATTTCATCACGTTATTATCCATGCATTGCAAATTGAGATTACGGTACCCTCGGAACTCCCGGTCGTGAGATTGACGACTACTTAGACATTATTAGGATTTGAGTCTAGATTTGAGAAAGTGGGTATGCATTTTAAATTTGTGGCAGTTGAGCCAGAAACATATTTCTGTTTGCAATACTGAGAAGGTTCTATATAATTTGTGATATTTTTCATGTTCAAGCAAATGCATTAGTTTCTATATTTTCGTGGAAAATGTGATTAACTATTTTTAGAAAGAGTTTTCAGTTATCCTTAACTAGGTAACTGTCTTTTCTGTTCATGATAATGCTAAGTGCGCTCTCCTGTAATCTCTGTGGTTGCAGATACCAGGAACGGCTAGGAGTTAGTCCACCATAGGCGTCATCGAGTAGTCTTGGTTCAGTTTTCTTTTGTTTAGTTTTTAGTTTTAGCAGAGCTTCATGCATAAGACCCTGGATGTTTTTGATGTTTTAGAAGTAATGTATGCCCTTGGGATGGCGAATTCCTAGTGACTTATGTATACCTTTTTTGACATTAAGGTATTGTGGTTGCTTAGAAGTTCTAGGTTATAGATTTTTGATGTTTTTGATGTATACATTTTTTGTTATATTTTGGTATTAGAGCTTTAGGTTATAGGTTCTGTAGACTTGTCACAGTGTGGTATGCGGTGGACCGTAGGTTAAGTGTGTCATCTTGCAGTCTGTTGAGAAGAGTGGTTTAGGCCTGGGGTTGTCATACCTTTGTCTTCGGGCATCTGACTGACTGGCATTGAGGTCCATTTGGGATACACGTTCTGCAGACGTAGGGTCCTAATTGAAAGTCTAAGCAAGTTATCAGATTAGAAAGATAACTTGGGAGGGGTCTTGTGTTGCTGTCAGTTTGCGAAGTCCAAGAAAGTTGTCAGATTGGGGAGATAACCTGGGTGGGGCCTTGTGTTGATGTCATTTTGTGAAGTCTAAGTGGGTTATCAGATTAAGGGGGATGAACCTTGTGTCATTAAAACCTTTCGTAGATAGTTTATTCTTATCCTTGTGTCTAAAAGTTGGACTCCTGTGTCGAGCCCTAAGTCATAGCTTTTCTACGATTGGAAGGAGCATGGAGAAACTCGGACGAAGCGTCATTCAACCCAAACCAGTATAATGAGTCACGACAAGAAGAAGCTCTGCAAGTGGGACCAGTGGAACCTGATCCAGTTGTTAGGATGTTGGGGGCAATCATAAGACTGCCCAAACATAGCGCGATTTGGATCACGATGCGAGCTGAGTGGAACAATAACCCCTTAATCAAATAATTTAAGGATCTGGGTGCAAAGGAGTTCATAGGAATCCTTAGCCTTGCAGAAGTAGAAAATATGGTTGAAGGATGCCGTGTGTATTCTGAATAGGTTGGGGGTAGATGCGGATAATAGGTTTGACCTTGTAACTTTTATGTTTATGGGAGAAACATACCACCGGTACGAAGCCATTGAACGATTCTTGAAGATGTTGGTGCTAGGAGTTGAACCTCCCATACCCCAGAGAATCACTTGGGATCATTTTGAGAAAATGTTCGATATGCAGTACAATCACTTGGGATCGTTTTGAGAAGGAGCAGGAATTCATCAACTTGGAATAAGAAAGGATGACTGTGGAAATATTTGAGATGAAGTTTACAGAATTGTCACGATATGCCACCCAGCTTATACCTGACGAGGAGATAAGGTGTAAAAGATTCAAGAATAGATTAAGTTTTCGGATTAGAACAAGTATGACGATTCTCGAGATGAACAACTACGCAAGACGGGTGAACATAGTACAAGATGAATTACAATGCGGGCCAAAAGGACTGGTAACTCTTTAGTTAAACAATTTAAGAATATGGGTACCAAGGAGTTTGTGGAAACAGTTTATCCTGCTGACGCTAAAAATTGCTTGAGTGGTGGAATACGCATTTTAGACAGACTGAGTTGTTCGTGTGGTAAGTTCTTAAGTATTGATTTATATTCGTTTGACATCTAGACTGTGTAACTCGTATGGAGTTGGTATTCGGTTTCTGTTGTGGTATCAGTGTGAGTCGTAAGGAAGTTGCTTTTGAAAACCTTTTATGATGTGACCCGTTAGGGAAAACCTATTTAGATTAGTGCATAAATGTTGTTTATATAGAAAAGGAAATTTATCATGGAAATGTGTGGACTCTATGTATGAGAAGTTGAAGGGTGATATAATTTTATTATTTTTGGTGGAGTTGCGAAGCAACTTAGTGTGAGTACGCAGGAGGAACAAGTGTTTGGATGAGAATAGTGGAAGCGTAAGTAAAACTGTACGAATTAATTGGTATGATTTTTGTAAATTGGCCTCGAGTGAATTGAGTGTCTTGGTAAAATGCGTGTAAGATGAAATAGTTAAAGTGCGAAAGTATTTTTTGGTTCGGTTGTGCGGAAGAGAATGTTTGAAGGGATTGAGTGATAATAGTAAGAAATTTTAGAATTAGGAGTTAGTACTGTACGGTTAAAGTATTGTTGGGTGAGTGATACGTATGTGAAGGAAAGATGCGAATGTATATTGTGGTATGACGAGGGTTGTGTTTGGGTTTGTATAGGTAAGCATATACCTGTGGAGCATTTAGTTTGCGTGGTATGTTTAGCCCTAGTGCCGCATTAGGTTCAAGTAGCGGTATTAGTCTTGATGGCCATAAGGCTAGAGTGGAAATTAAAAGTGTGTGTAAAGATTGTGTGTTGAAGATAGAAGATAGGGAGATGTTAGTAGATTTGATACCTTTGGTTATGTCTGAGTTTGATTTGATTCTTGGGATGGACTGGTTGTTATCCTACCATGTGTCACTAGACTGTGTTAGGAAAAGAGTAATCTTTAGGATATTCGGGGAGGAGGAATTCGTTTTCCAAGGGGACAAGAGTAGAACACCTATCCGTATTGTGTCGGCCATTAAGGAATCGAAGATATTGAAGAAGGGTTGCCAGGGTTTTTAGCACATGTGATGGACGTAGAGATGAAAGAAAAGAAGTTTTAAGAGGTATCAGTGATTTGTGAGTTTCTAGACATTTTTTCAGATGATTTACCAAGATTACCCCCAAACCAAGAAGTACAGTTTACAGTCAATCTCTACCCAGGCATAGCGCCCATATCTATTCCTCTCTATAGGATATCACCTGCTGAGCTACTAGAGTTAAAGGAATAATTACAGGAGTTATTAGGAAAATGATTCATCCGACTTAGTGTCTCATCATGGGGAGCACCTGTACTATTCGTGAAAAAGAAGGATGAAACATTGAGGAATTGTATCGACTATCGACAATTGAATAGGGTGATCGTTAAGAATAATGAGGAATAATGAGGAACACAGGACTGCCGTTAGGACTCGTTACGAGCATTATGAATTTCTTGTGACACCTTTCGAGATTAACGAATGCGTCTACTGTGTTTATGGACCTGATGGATCGGGTGTTAAGGAGCTTTTTAGACCAATTCGTGATTGAGTTCATAGATGACATTTTAATATACTCTCGGAATAATGAGGAACACAGGGAACAGTTGAAAATTTTTTTGCAAACCCTGAGGAAGCACTAGTTGTATGCAAAAAAAAAAAAATAATAAAATAAATCAAAAAAGTGTGAGTTTTGGTTGGATCGAGTGGTGTAGCTGTGTATGTTATGTCTAGAGGGGGAATATAAGTGGACTCAGTTAACTCAGAAGAATGTCAAGTTTGAATGGTCCAACGGATGCAAACAAAGTTTTCAAGAGTCGAAGTCCAAATTGGTGTCAACACCTGTACTTACCCTTCCGTCTGCCAACGAGGGCTTTGTTATTTATGGTGACGCATCACACCAAGGTTTGGATTGCGTATTGATGCAACACGGGAAGGTTATCTCCTATGCGTACAGACAATTAAAATCTCATGAGAAGAATTACCCTATCCACAATCTAGAGTTAGCTGCAATCGTTTTTGCGCTCAAGATATGGAGACAATATTTGTACGGCGTCCCTTATGAGATCTTTACGGATCATCAAAGTTTGAAGTATATTTTCACCCAAAAAGAGATGAACTTGAGGTAAAGGAGATGGATGGAGTTAATTAAGGATTATAACTGCACGATTCACTATCATCCAGGAAAGGCTAATGTTCTAACGGAAGCCCTAAGTCAAAAACCTTTTGGGGAAAAATAACGCATCTACGAGCAGTATGAGTTAGTACATTTTTTGAAATGCAAACTCTTATAACCCATCTTACCATAGAAAAGAATGGAGGCCTATTAGCAACTCTGAGCATAAAACTAACTTTTTTTAGATCAAATTTGAGAAACTCAATTGGTAGATAATCAAGTGGTCAAGATATGGGCGAAAACAGCAGCTAAAGGGAAGACAAAAGTTGAAATTTGAAATGACATGTTGTGGTTAGGTCACAAATAGTATGCGCCCGATAATGGGGAGTTGAGGAGGCCATTCTTAGACGAAGCGCATAACTCAACATACACCATGCACCTGGAAAGTACGAAGTTGTATAGAGACTTAAAGGAAATATATTGGTGAAGTGGGATGAAGAAGGACGTAGAGAATTTTGTGACATGATGTTTAGTATGCCAGCAAGTTAAGATTGAACACTAGAAGCCGACATGATTATTACAACCGTTACTAGTGCCCGAGTGGAGGTGGGAACATAATACCATGGATTTCGTAACCAGATTCCCTTGAACACCCAAGGGGAGTGATGCTATTTCGATAATTGTGGATAGGTTGACGAAGTCAGCTCACTATCTACCAATAAAGATGACGTATTTTGCTGATCGGTTTGAACGGCTTCATATCGATAAGATCATTACGCTACATGAAGTACCAGTTTCTATAGTATTAGACAAAAACTCACGTTTTACGTCCTGGTTTTGGCCAAGCTTACAAGAAGCATTAGGGACTACTTTAAAGTTTAGCACGACTTTTTATCTACAGACTGACGGTCAATCGGAGAGAACAATTCAGACCTTAGAAGATATGCTTAGAGCATGCGTTATACGGTAGGAAATGTTGAAACCTAATTTGTTGGAAATAAGTCGGAGAGAGGACGTTGTTTGGACCCGAGATAGTTTAAATTACCACTGATAAGATTAAGTTGATCTGAGAGAGATCTAAGCAATCACAAAATAGGCAGAAGAGTTGTGCAGATAATCAGAGATGCGACCTAGAGTTTGTAGTGGTGGACCGTGTGTTCTTAAAGAAACCACCATGGAAGGGTGTGATTAATCCAAAAGAGTTTTGCCATCTGAGGGTGTGTGTAAGACTGGTAAGGGTGTGCGTTTAAGTCCTACAAAGGTATTATGCAAAGCCCGATAAGGGCGAATGTTGGTCTTCAAAGGCATTGAGTTGTAGTTCCTTGTAAGGGTAAGTGTTAGCCTTTAATGCCATTTTGAATTGTTGTATAGAGTCGTGCGTTAGAAACTATTAGTTTGAACTGTGGCTTTAAAGCCTTATCATGAGAAATATCCACGTCTCTTCGAGTAAGGTATGAAAATTTTGAGGTTAAAATTTCTTAAAGGAGAGTAGATTGTAATAATTCGAACTCAGGAATACGAATAGAAAAGAAAGAATATCTCAAAAGAAACGAAATCTCGAACCTAAGTTCGGTAAGAAGAACCGGCCCGACCATTTAACCTTTTCGAGCCTGAGACCTGAGATAGAGAGGGAACCACACAATAATATATTAAAGCCATAATAATGAGGTTAAAAACTCAATGTTACAAGACCAAGTTGTTTAAGACAAGAGTTTAGTTCGAAAAGTTTTAAAAATTTAAATTTTGACATATGGATACCCTAAATTAAAGATTTAAGTGCAATTAAGTAGCGAAGGACAAAATAATATCAAAAATAACAAAAATACCCCTTAGTGGCCGACCACCTTGAGAAGAGTGCCAAAAAGTAACTTTTTGCTTTTTTTATAGCTTAAAATAATGAAAAAAGTATTAAATTAAGTATTATGATGATCCGATACTTGTTGAGCAAGTAATATATATAATAATATGGTGTTATGGGTTAACAGAAGTAAACAAATCATTATTAAAGTTCGTACACAACAAAAATAAGTTAAAAAGTCAGATATTGCCAAAATAGCTTAATTTGACTTAAAAGACTACATCTATTTAATCAATTACTATGGGAATTATGATACTACATGGGAATAATATATTTATCATAAACATAATAATATAATAGATTTCAGTAGGAAATGATACCAAAAAGATACATCAAATTAACTTTTAAAGCATTTTTTGCACTAAAGGGAACGCAAACCAATGCAAAATCCCTCGATTCATGTGGGGTCATGTTTTTGTCCCCCAAACAGCCCCTATGTGTATTTACCTTCCCCAAATCTGTTTTGTTCCCTCAAAACTTGAACCAAATTAAATAAACCCATGTGATATGGAAGGAAAATGAAAAAAAAATACTTAAAATTAATTCTATGTTCCCTAACCTTTCCCTACATAAATCAAGCCAAACACCCTCCATCTCCTCTTCATTTTTCATCCATTTATAGAGAGAGAGAGAGAGAGAGAGAGAGACCTAATTGAGTGTTCATAAGTGTTCTATAATGTTTGAGGGAGAAAAAGATAGAGAAAGAAGGAAGAAGGGAGCTAAGAATAAAGTGGTGTTTTGTTTTAAAGCTAAGTCCTTTCATACCACCATCCCTTGAGCCTCTAAGTAAGTAAGTAAATCTCTAAACCTTATGTCTAATATCCCTCAAAATATCCCGCAATACATCTCTTTAAACACTCCAAAAATCGAGAACCGAAATCAAACAAAAAAGTGTCGTAGTTAGAAATTTGGGGCTGTTATGATTATGGGTGATATGAAATGTTGTTGTGTGTGGTTATCTTTGAGTTTGATGATCTATATGTGTGCTGGAGGCTTTGTATTAATGTCTAAAACATAAGCATGCAAAGAAATGGAACAAAAACATGACATGACGTTAAGTAGAAGACTTGGACCCTAAGAGACTAGATTTTTGAGAACATAGATGTTTCTGCCTTGAAATTTGGAATGCCATAACTCAATGTATAAAATTGATATAAGCATGTTCTTTATGTCTAGATTTCTATCTTTGTGTTATTTTTCATCCAAAATTGGTTTGAACTCATTTGAGTGAGTAGAAATTGAGATATTGCAATTTTACCAAAGTGTGTCGATTTTAGACCAATCAACAATTCAGACCTAAAAACCCTAGTTTAAAATGAGATCCGAGTTTTGGCCAAAACATGCAAGTTGTAGAAAATAGTTATAGCTAGATACCCACAAAAAATGAGCACAAAATAATGAGTTTTGATAGGTCAAATCTTCTATTTTTAGTTATCTATTCCAAATGTGGTCTACATGAACTTTGTATCTAACATATTGAAATAATTTCTGCCTAAAAATCATACCTTAAATCCTTGGGATGATTCCCCAAAACCGTTTCAAACCCTCTGTACAAAACCGGCTCTGCTGAGTTTTGGCGGCTGACAGAACCTATTTTTTAAAATGGTCAAAACGTCTAACTTGTTTCCAACAACTACCCTTAAACATGAAACTTGTAGGAGACATATTGAACTAGAACATACACAAAAATGGGCTCATTTGAACTTGATCGGATACCCCAAAAGCGAGACCAACAGAGACACGTTTCTAACCAATTCTCTGAGCAAGTGCTGAACCGTTTTCATTTTCGTTAAGTTTTTTAACTAGCTGCCTTAGGTTTTGGCCTTAGTATAAAACATAAGATTGTAGAGAATATTTTAATCTAAATTATCACTAAAAATCATAATCTAACTGCAAGTCTAATTACCTAAAAATGCTGCGGTCTTTTAAAATTTAATGATTGAGAGAGAGTAATAAATGGTTAAGTTAAATCCTTATACAAGCGAAGGATTGAGAAAGTGCGTTGTACCCTTAAACCTAAAAAGAAAGTAACCATGGTCTCTAAAATCAAGAAAACATTCAATGGTCAGAATCGTTTTAGTACTTCACGTTTTAAGAGGGGTAGAACTCCGTGTTGACGGTTAAGTCATGTTTGCTTGCTAGGCATTGAAGTTTTGTTTCTCGAGGAGCAAGCTTAGCTCGTTGATAAAAGCTCGGTTCGTATGCATATAAGATAAGGTAAGAGTGCTTAGCCATTATCTTGAACTTGAGTTTATGTCAATAATGTATGAAAATGCTTTCAAGCGTATGTTTTGAATTATGACCAGTTTGACGATCGCATGAACCTGTTGGTTCTAAAATCCATGATGTTTTTAATTCAAGTGTGCTATCCATGATATTTTGAGCTAGCATGATGTTACTACAAAAGTATAGTTAATGTTGTGTCGTTATTCAAAAGTGCCATGTTACAAGGGTTTTCGGCCCTTTATATCCCGTTATGAGGGAGGTTACCCAACTATGGGTTTTTCATTTGTCCCTATAGGTGAGGTTTCCTGTTAAGCAGGGGTTTTTTCCATTAAGACTTTTGGGCTAAGTCCTAGGTGTTAGTACATACCACTCGTGCTTGGTAGAGAGTGGCCCTCATTCCATCATGTTGTTATCCGTGCATTGCGAATTGAGATTACGGTACCGTTGGAACTCCTAGTCGTGAGGTTGACGACTACTTAGACGTTGTTGGGGTTTGAGTCTAGACATGAGAAAGTGGTTATGCATTTTAAATTTGTGGCGGTTGAGCCAAAAACATATTTATGTTTGCAATACTGAGAAGGTTCTGTATAATATGTGATATTTTTCATGTTCAAACAAATGCATCGGTTTCTATATTTTCGTGGAAAATGTGATGAACTATTTTTAGAAAGAGTTTTCAGGTATCCTTAACTAAGTAACTGTCTTTTCTGTTCATGATAATGCTAAGTGCGCTCTCCTGTAATCTTTGTGGTTGTAATTACCAGGAACGGCTAGGAGTTGGTCCACCACAAGCATCATCGAGTAGTTTTGGTTCGATTTTCTTTTGTTTAGTTTTTAGTTTTAGCATAGCTTCATGTATAAGATCCTGGATGTTTTTGATGTTTTAGAAGTAATGTTTGCCCTTGGAATGGCGAATTCTTAGTGACTCATGTATACCTCTTTTGATATGAAGGTGTTGTGGTTGCTTAGAAGTTATTGTTTGGTCTCTTAATATTTTTATCCCTTGTCTTTATCTTTGGCTGCCAGTCTGCAGCGGGATCACATCCCTTTGTACGGGTTTGGTGCCTTGCGAGAGTAGGGTGTTACATTTTGGGTGTATTGTCATAAACCAATTGTGAAATGTTCTATTGAAATAGTGAACGTCTTATTAACTTAGCTGCCATTGCACACAAAAAATTGGTTACATATGGCCCCGCCCAGTGATTTCATAAAAAGAGAATGTTCCTACATCTCGGTATTTCAACATACCATGTGCTAGTTCTAAGCAATCTAAGCGGGAGGGATGAATTTGGTCTTAAAATGTTGATAACAATTTTTAAAACATTTTCGAAAATCTTTTAATATTGCAAGCAAATATAGCAAGATAATCAAAAATTAAACCAATGCAAATAATTAATGAGGTTAAGGATAGAGAGAATGAACTAGACATCAAAGATTTATAGTGGTTCAGCTTCTTTTAAGCCTACATCCACTCCTCAAGTCTCCCCTTGAGAATTTCCACTTTGTAGAATGCTTCACGGGCGCATTCAAAACCTTACAACCTCGTGACTTCCCTTGAGAATATCCACTAGGATACGAATGTTTATAGGCACATTTAAAAGCCTTACAACAGCCCCAAGGTGATCCTATGAAAACTATCCCTGTTTTCTTCTAATCACTCTTGAGCTCTTCTTTGATGAGATTTTCTCACTCATTCAAAGGACAAAGGATGACTCACCCTTGAATACAATAAATGAAGAGTTTCAATGAGAATCACTCACTTTTTTTTACAAAATTGATTGGCAATAAATGAAGAAGTAAAGAGAGATGAGATACAAGAGCTGGAGTTACAGCAATGAATGAAAGCTTAAAGAATTTGACTTTGAATCAAGTAATAGAACAGTGGTTGTAAGTCTCTAGAGATTTTAAATGCTGAGGAGTAACTCCTTATATAAGCTCTTGAGGATTCATGATCGTTGGAGGTAGGTGAGAGAATTTAATATAAAAAAATCAATCGTTGAACTCTGCCGCGAATTTGAATTTCCATTGTAGGTGCCGACACAAAAACTTTTGGGTCGATATAAAGTGTCTAGGGCATGGTTCTGTAAGTGGTCGGGTCGACTTTGATCTTCGGGGGGGTCGACACGATTTCAGCAATCTTTTTCACCAACACAACGGTGTCGACACAATTGGTTTTGGTGTCGACTCAATTGTTCTTCAAATTTTCGGAGAGGGCAATTTGTGTCGACTCATTTTGCCTTGGTGTCGATACTAAAAATCTACAGGAACCCTTGGGAGATTTGTGTCGACTCATTTGAACTTTAGTGTCGGCTTAAAATTTTTTCAGGCAAGCTTGGGATATTTATGTCGACTCGACTTCAATTTGTGTCGACTCACGAAATTTTGTAGGTGACCTCGGTACTTTTGTGTCGACTCATTTTCTATTTGTGTTGACTCAAAGTTTCTGATAACAAAAGTGAGGAACCACTTTTGTATCGACTTAAACTCAATTTGTGTCAACTCTTTTTGAGTACAGAGAGCTTCAGCTCTTTTGTGTCGACTCAAATTCTTTTTTTGTGTTGACACTAATTTTTAACACCTGAAACAACTTCAACGGATATGTTAGTGTGTCAACTCATTTGTTCAAAGGTGTTGTCACACTTGATATTTTCAAGTATTCTTTGCTTTAAAATGTTGACTCAATTATCAATTGGGGTCAACACAAAATATTCTCATTCAAGAATACTTAAGTGTTTAATCAATTAAGAGATGAGTCATCTCATAAGGCTAAAAGGTGTCAACTCATGTGTTCGTTTTGTATCAACACTACTTTTTAAAAAATATTAAATATTATCTATTTAAATCAATTTATTCTTAAAAAATAAATTATGAAAATCATCAAAATCTAAATAAAAATCCCTTGGGTTAACCGTGAGACCCTGTACCGTTTTATTTTGATATATATGCATGTTCGGTGTTTTGTACACGTTTTGGTATTTTCGCCTTAATATGCTTATATGCATTTTGAAGCATGTTTTAATTTAAATAAGCATGCGGGGTTGGTCCCGGGGGTTGCGAGGAGTTATGGTGCGAATTTCAAAAATTTAAAAAAAAAATATTTTGGATGCCTATAAATATCTAGAGTTAGATATTTTCAAAACTTAACTCATGAGTTTTTTTATTTTTTTCTCTACCTTCTCTTTAACTTCCCGAGGGCCCGGGGTTTGGTTTTTGACGATCCAACAGCCGATCTTTGTTGTTGGCATCGTGGTTTACGCATCCATCCAGATGAAATTTCATTCCGACGAAGCGCAGTTTTGCACGTGGATCGAGACTCGAGTTTTGACTCACCGAGGTAGGATTCTAGACCGTATAACTGTTTTAGGGTGATATATATAATTATATGCTTTTTTTCCGTTTAAAAATGCATGAAAATGTGATTTATGTTTTAAATAAGATTTTGGGTTAAAATTATTTTTCGACGTTTTCGGTGGATGGAAGTGTGTTTTGAGGGTTTCCTTTTGAGGTTTGGGAGTGAGGCTTGGTCATGCTGATGTCCAAGGGTGTTTGATGGGTGTTTGGAGGTTTGATTTGAGATTTGGAAGCAAAATCATAGCTCAAAAACATTTTTTGGGCAGGATCAATCGACTGAAGCTATGAGTTTAGTCGACTGGATCATCATTTGGTGAGTTCAGTCGATTGGACCTGGAAGGTCAGTCAACTAAAATTCTTTTTGTTTTGGTTCTATTTTTCTAGAGAGTTTTTCAGTCGGTTGGGGTCCTGTGTGGGCTATTGGTGTTGTTTTTGTGGTTCGGTGGTTGGATTTTGGCATTCCTCGCCTTCCTCGAATGGTTTTAAAGCAACGGATTCATGAAATCTCACATTTCGAAGGTTAGTTTTCAAAAGAATGGTTTGAAAAATGAGTTTTTACGAAATCTTTGAGGAAAAATGTGTTTTATTAGGGGTTTGGAGCTAACCATTGGGGTTGAGGCTCAACCTTGAAAACGTTTGATAAAAGTGTGTTTTTACATACCTGTTGATCTCTTTTTAATGGATAGATTTATGCGTTTTTCTTTGATCTCCATGTTGATGGATAGATCTATATACATGTTTCATGTATTTGTGAAAATATTTTAATTTTTGAAATGATTCTCTAGATGTACTGGGATAGCGGTATGTGGAACGAGTTGCCCTCGGAGTAAGTCCAAAAACGGGCACAGAGTAGGTACCTTTGTCATTCGGGGTAGTTCCTGTAAAGAAGGTGGTAGGTGCTTTTATCCTTCGATTTTAGTCCGTAAAGTCAGCTTTTACGTTATGGTGCTCTGTATAGAACTTGACATTACCTAAGCAGTCCTATGATGTATAGGAATTGGGTAAGGGGCAGGAGTCTATAGTTGTTTCTTCTGTCCCTTTGTGATGGAGTCGGTACATAGGATTCATTCTCTTTTCCTTGGTGTGTGATTCGAGTGGGAAATTATCGTTTTGGTTATTGTTTTCCTTCAACTGTAAAATATTGTTTTGGCATTGCATAAATGCTTGGTTGTGGAAGGAAAACTGTTTGGAGGTTTATGGGAAACTTGGGGTTTTATAATGTAAAACCTTTTTGGCTTTGTTTGTGGTTGAGTTAGCTCCCACCATATGATTACATTTCTTGCTTTATAGCTTTGTAGTCTGTTTCTATTGGGCTTTAGCTCACGGTGTGGAATTTTGTCTTAAAACCTTTTTCAGGTCTGGAGGTTGATGATCATGAGGAGTTGATTTAGTGGTGCCATGGTGGCGGATAGCTTTAGTACTTTTCCTTTTTATATGCCTTGGGACAATATACTTATGCATGTTATACATGATGCTTACTATTTATGAGAAATGCATATGAGGTTTTCATTTGATTTCAAAAAGTGGATTTGAATGCATGAAAACTTATTTTCATAAAACAGGTGTTTGATAGATTTTCACGTGACCCTAGATTTTAGGGCGTGACAACTTGGTATCAGAGCTCTGGGTTTGAATACCTATGAGCCATGGGAAGAGGGTTTATCACTTGGTGAGGTTGATTTTGTATGCTTGCTTGCATGTGTATAAATATTTGTATAACATAGTGTTAGCTGTTCGAGCGTAATTATTTGTGAATATGTGGGTATAGAGGTTGAATCTTAGGACTGATGAGTCTTGCCTCAGGGCGTTTGGAATAACTGATTTGGAGACAAGTTAGAAACGCGTTTGGCCGACGTGTTTTCTAGCAAGAAATCTGAATAGGTTATCCAAATGGATGAGTCTGTCTTGTTGGTTATCCTCGGTATGTGAAACGTGTTTATATAACCTTAAGTAGCTACATGTTAGCATGCTTATGTGCGTTATGTGTTTATGTTACGTAGTAAAATGCTATAGGAAAGCTTATCTTGTTATATTGCTTTCTATAGAATTATGTCCACACGGGGAGTGCGAGGCCGGGGTCGTGGCCGAGGTCATGCTTATGTTCAGGTTCTAAAGGAGGGAGACGTTCATGCCCCACAGGAACAAGTGGGTAGTGCTGACGTTATGCAGGAGATGCTTGTCACTATGAGAGCTATGGATGAGGCATCCAGGGCTAGAGTAAGGGTTCCTGAGCCAAGGGCTTCTGTGGCCATGAGGGAGTTCCAGCGGTTGGATCCTCCAACCTTTTCAGGGGACTCAGACCCCAAAGTTGCTATTAAGTGGTTGGAAGTGACCACAGCTATCTTCAATACTCTAGATATCAAGGAGGATACTTTGCGGGTGAAGTTGGCGGCATTTCAATTGCGGGAAGATGCCAGGGAGTGGTGAAAGTTTGCTAAGACCACGGTGGATGATACGTGGGCCGCTTTCACGAGATTTTTCTTGGGGAAGTATTTCTCGAGATCTTTGAGGGATACTTACCAAGAGGAGTTCCTCTCTCTTGTTCAGGGGAACCTTTCTATGATCCAGTATGAGGCCAAGTTTGCAAATCTGTCGCGGTTTGCAGCTGAGATGGTATCTACAGAGGAGTTGCGCACTTGGAGGTTTGAGAGAGACCTTCAACTTTCCATCAAGGACAGGATTGCAGCTATGGGTTTAGGCGTGTACATCTCTTTGGTGGAAGCTGCCATCCGAGTGGAGAATTCGCTGGCAGAGAGCCGTAGAGTTAGAGAGAGTGGGAGTCAGCAGGGCAATGGAGATGCACAGTTCCAGAGGCGCGAGAAAAAGCGCCAGAGGTCGTCTGGACCTAGTTCTCATTTTGTTGGCTCGAATCAGCAACAATCATCCACACCTGCACCTTTGTTATCGATGTGGACAGCCGAGGCAACGTTCAGTTGAGTGCCCATAGAAGGGCCAGGTACAAAGTTTAGCGTCTGTCCAGTCACAGGCGAGAGATCCACTAGTATGCTTTGGATGTGGTTAGTCTTGGCATATTCGCAGATTCTGTCCCCGAGAAGGGAGTGTTCAGGGTGCAACGGAAGTGCCAGCTGCTCCATCTGCGCAGAGACGGCAGACTCCTCAGCAACCTAGGGCCCAGACGTCTAGGTTAGTGGAGGGAGGTACTTCAGCTCAGTTAGTGAGGCAGCCGACGACTCAGGGTTATGGTGGACAGACTAGACCATCGCATGCCAGGGCTTATGTTCTTGCTGATCACGGTGCTTCCAAAGCACCAGTTGCATCTGATGTATCAACTACTCCAGCCATGATTAGAGGTACTCTTCTAGTCTTTAGATCATGGGCCAGTGTTCTCATCGACACGGGAGCGTCACATTCTTTTATCTCTTCTGCTTTTGCATCTACATTGGGGTTACTGATAGACCTATTGGGTAGTGCATTGAGCATAGAATCCCCAGTTAGTGGAAAGGTGGTGTTGAGTAGAGTTTGCAGATCCTGTGAGTTAGGAGTCGCCGGTTATTGTTTAGAGTTTGATTTTTTTATTCTAGACATGACCACATTTGATGTCATCCTAGGGATGGACTGGCTAACTACCTACCGTGCCTTCGTAGATTGTGAGCGACGAAGAGTGTCGATCTGTGTGCCAGAGGGTGACTGCTTCTACTTTGTGGGTGATCGGGATGAGGGCTTAGCGTCTATGCCAGGTGCCGCACGAGTTCGAGGGAACATGGGTTTTCTCTTTTCTGCTATCAGGTTAGATGAGCTGTGTGAGGTTCGAGGAGAGCTACCCCCCGTGGTATGTGATTACCCAGATGTTTTTTCTGAGGATTTGTTTGAGTTGCCATAGAGCCGAGATGTGGAGTTCTCCATTGATCTTGTTCCAGGAGCTGCTCCCATCTCTATGCCATCGTATCGCTTTGCATCGGCTGGGTTGCGAGAACTCAAGGTGCAGTTGCAAGAATTGCTCGATAAGGGGTTTGTGTGGCCAAGTACATCGCTGTGGGGAGCCTCAGGTCTTTTTGCAAAGAAGAAGGATAGGTCCTTGAGACTGTGTATAGACTACTGGAAGCTGAACCAGGTAACAGTGAAGAACAAGTATCCTATGCCGAGGATTGACGACTTGCTTGATCAGTTGAACGGTTCGCGCTGCTTTCCAAAGATTGACTTCAGGCCAGGGTATCACCAGCTGAGGATTAGAGATGAGGACATAGCGAAGACCACCTTTTGGACTTGTTATGGTCACTACGACTTTCTGGTCATGCCGTTCGGTTTGACGAATGCCCCTGCGACTTTTATAGGTTTGATGAACCGTATCTTCCATTCTTACCTAGATAGTTTTGTGGTCATGTTCTTGGATGGCATTCTGAATTATTCACCCACGAGAGGGATACACGAGGAGCATCTGCATGTTATCTTACAGCTTCTGAGAGAACATCGCTTGTATGTGAAGTTTGAGAAGTGCGAGTTTTGGATGTCAGAGGTGAGATTCCTTAGACACATAGTGTCGAAGGATGGGGTATCAGTAGACTCGTCGAAGACTGATGCCATGATGATTGGCCATGACCGAGGAAAGTCTTTGAGATTCGCAGTTTTCTGGGTTTGGCAGGTTATTATCGGCGGTTTTTCAAGGATTTTTTGAGGTTAGCAACACCTATGACGCGCCTGACGCGGAAGGGAGTTACGTTCGTACGGAGTGAGTCCTACGAGTTAGCTTTTCAGGAACTGAAGATGAGATTGACCAGTGTGCCAGTGTTAATTATTCCAGAGCGTGGTCTGGGGTATATAGTGTACAGTGATGCGTCACACGATGGATTGGGATGTGTATTGATGTAGGGAGATAAGGTTGTAGCCTACGGCTCGCGACAGCTGAAGACACATGAGAAGAACATCCCTACGCATGATCTAGAGTTAGCAGCTGTGGTCTTCACTTTGAAGACATGGCGGCATTAGCTATATGGTGAGTACTTTGAGGTTTTCTCTATCACAAGAGCTTGAAATACTTATTTTCGTAGAAAGACTTGAATCTTTGTCAACGACGATGGATGGAGTTGTTGGGAGACTACGACTTTGATTTGCAGTACCACCTGGGAAAGGAAAATGTCGTAGC
>JAOTRH010079946.1:0-17264 GCA_034768845.1 Heliamphora exappendiculata
AAATTTAATCCCCCCCCCCCCCCCCCCAAAAAAAATCATCTTTTAAAAAAAAAAAGATTTAAGATTAACCATGTTATCCTTTTAGGCTCAATTACTTTGGGATCAATTTGTGATTCAAAATGAAGAGAAGGACGGTAGCCTAAGGGACGGATGCAGTATTCGAACCTTTGGAGGGTGGGGTGTCGTTACATATGTGCAATCCCAAAAGAATAAAGAATAATGTAATTTTGGCTTACCTACAATGAGGAAGAGCTATCTATTTATAATAATGGAATGGACTTACAAAAAGAATGAAAATCAACAAAATAGAAAAAAATAAAACAAAATTAAGGAAACCACAATAAAGATATGAAATCCTAATATCCTATAATATACTATTTTCAATACTCCCCCTCAAGCTGAGACAAAAATATCAATCAGACCCAATTTGACAATTGAAGACTTGATGTTTAGTCCGTTCATGAATGACTAAATCTGAAGCAAACATAATGGTAAACTTGTCACAAAATAATAAAAAAGATTCTTTTTCCTCAAAACCCAACTCAGCAAGGATAGATTGAAGCCAAAGTATTTCACAAGTGCCATGTGCCATCGCTCGATACTCTGCCTTAACAGAAGATCGTGAGACTACTTCCTGCTTTTTACTTTTCTATGATATAAGATGATGACCATAAAAAGTGCATAAACCAGACGTAGAACATCGGTTAATTTTGGATCCAACATAATCCGCATCAGTAAAACATAAAAGTCCAAATTTTACACCAGTAGAGAAGAATAAACCACGTCCGGGACAGGTTTTGAGGTATCTCAAGATATGAAAGACTGCATCCAGATGAGCCTTACGAGAGGCATGCATAAACTGATTGACTACACTAACCGCAAAAGTGAGGTTGGGTCTAGTATTGGTCAGATAAATCAGTCGGCCAACCAGGTGTTGATACATAGATAGATTAGAAAGTAGTTTTCCAGATTTAGCAAAAATCTTAACATTTGAATCCTTCGGACTAGATGCCGATCTACACCCTAACATGCCGGTGTCTTTAAAGAGATCAAGAGTATACTTCCTCTGTGAAAGAGATATACCACGATGAGTGCGAGCAACCTCAATACTAAGAAAGTACTTAAGAGAGCCCAAATCCTTAATATCAAAAACTCTACCAAAATCTTATTTTACCTGAGTAATGCCTGATGTATCATCTTCAGTAAGAATAATGTTATCAATATATACTAACAAAATAATACGACGACCATCAAGGCGTTTACAAACCAAACATGTGTGGTCAGAGTGACATTGGGTAAACTCCATAGACAAGATAACATTACTGAACCGATTGAACCACGCTCTAGGTGACTGTTTCAGTCCATAAAGAGATTTACGGAGGCGACATACCTTCCCAGAATACTCCCCCTCAGCTTGAAAACCCGACGGAGGATCCAAATAGATAGTTTCAAGTAAGGTTCCATGAAGGAAAGCATTCTTGACATCCAATTGATGAAGAGGCCAACAATAAGAAGCGGCCAAGGAGACAAGGAGACGAACAGAAGTCAGCTTAGCAACAAGAGCAAAAGTAGCACCAAAATCTTTACCAAGAACCTGGGTAAAGCCTTTAGCAACGAGATGGGCCTTATAGCAATCAACAGAATCATCAGCAAAATACTTCACACTTAAAACCCACTTAAACCCCCCAGTCTTCTCACCAGCGGGTAAAGGTATAAGGTCCCAAGTACAATTAGCCTCTAAAGCATCCATTTCGGTTTTCATGGCAAAGACCCACTGAGGATTCTGGAGAGCTTCAAAGACCGACAGGGGGATTGGCACAGAAGCGATCTTCCCAAGGAATGAACAGTAGGAATCTAAAATACTATCATAAGAAATATACTAGGAAAAAGGATAGTTAGTACTGCTAAGCCAACTATAACGGAAATGGGGTTTACGAGTACAAGGAGGATAACGAGGAGAAGGAGAGGGAATACCTGAACCCGTATCCAAAGAGATCTCTGGCAAAGGAGGCTGAGAGCGAGGGCGATGAGAGTATGTTTGCAAAGGGGCAGGGGGATCGGGACCAAAAGGAGATAAGGGTTCCCACACCAAAGGAGAGTAAAAAATGGGGGCTGAACGAGCACTCGGGAGGTCCACCGAGGGAGTGGAAGGGGCTGAGTCATGTAAGGCAGACATAAGGCGGTAAAAAAGAATCCTCACAGAAGGTGACATTAAGATAATGAAACATATGGTAAAACACAGGATCATAGCAACGATAACCTGTGGACATAGCAAAATAACCCAAAAGACACAGCGGGTAGACTTATTATCTAATTTAGTGCGAGTTGAGTTGCAATTCTGAACAAAACAAGTATAGCCAAACACCCTAGGGAGAAGAGGAAACAAAGTATGATCGGGCTAAAGAACCTGCAGAGGAGCCGAACCTTGCAAAGTTCGACTATAAGACAACCATATGCCAATAAGACTTAGGGATATGCATGCCATAGAGGAGACAACGAACGACAAACATAATATGACGATTCTTACGTTCAACGACACCGTTCTGCTCGGGAGTATATGGACGGGTAAGCTGTTAGAGAATACCCTACTGACTGAGATGGGAATGAAAGGCATCAAAAAGGTACTCACCACCATTATCAGAATGGATTTGGCGAACAACAGTGTCAAACTAGGTTTTGACCATTTGAAGAAATTGAACAAAAATGGAAAACACGTCGGATTTGTGCTTTAATAAATACACTCATGTGCAATGAGAATGATCATCAATAAAAGTCACATAATAATAATGTCCAGACAAAACAGTAACCGGGGAAGGTCCCCACAAACATCTGAATGAACAAGGTCAAAAATACCAGACATACGATGCATGCAAGAAATATAAGTAGTATGAGTATGCATAGAAAGTTCACACACTCCACAGTGAAATTTATGGTTTTTACATGCTTTCTCAAAAGATGAAAATAATAAACACAAATTCTAGAAGTTTACATGTCCTAAATAGGCATGCCAAAGATGTAAAGTTTGAGGTGAAAAAACAGAGGAAGAGAACTTGGGTAAGACAGATGCCTGATGACTGGAAATAGGCGGCTCCCCAAAGTAATACAGCCCATCATGCTCGTATCCTATGCCAAAAATCTTCTTCGAACGCTGGTCCTAGAGTAAACAATGTGTGGGTAAGAAAATAACAACACAATGCAAATTTTTAGCAAAACAACTAACAGAGAGAAAATTAAAGGCAGAATTAGGAACATGAAAAACAGAATCAAGGGAAATATTAGGGGATAAGAACACAACACCCTTTTGACGAATAAGAGAAGTAGAGCCATCTACCAGACAGATAGTATGATTCACAGAAGCGACAGGGGCAGAGAATAAAGACAACTTACCAGTCATATGATCATTGGTTCCAGAATCTAGAACCTAAGTAGGTTTATCAAACCGAACGTGGAAAGCAATGGGAATACCTAAAGCCAAAGTAGCAGTGGGAGTAGAGGAGGTGCCCTGAGCCCGAGCAGTGAGAGAGCCAAGCTATTCTTGAAGGTGACCAATCTGAGTCTGGAGTCCGTGAAAACCAGGCAGTACAGGAAGGTCAGGATCGACAACAATTTCGGCAACGGCAGCGGTATGAGAGGACTTAGGACCAAAGGGCTTGTTAAAACTGCTGCGTGGCTTTAATTCGGGATGAAGTTTGAAGGAACTAGCCTTGGTGTGTCCCACTCCGCCATAATGATAGCAAACAATTTTTCCGGGTGTGCCACAAGATCCAAAGCTAGCAGCAAGAGCCATCTGATCAAGAATAACAAGAGGTGCAGAAGTGGGGAGAGGAGCGGATTGGAATAGCCGACGTCGACGCTCCTCACCATCAATAGTAGCAAAGACCTCATATAAAGAAGGCATGGGAGAGATGTTAAGAATCTGAATGCGAAGAGACTCAAATTCTAGTTTCAAACCCATCAAGAACTGATATGTATGTTGACGAATAAGCCGTGAACGAAGGGAAGCAGCCTCAGCCGAAAAATCACTTAATGGCTCATATTGTGTCAATTCTTCCCATCGAGACTGTCATACCCAAAAAATTCAGCCATAGAGAATCCTAAAAACTCTTGAGAGGCATGAGAAATATCCTGATATAGCTAAAAAATACGGACATCATTGCGGGCATGTGCATACATTTGTATCAATGCTAACCACAAACGAGAAAAAGTATCACGATATAGAAACAAATTGTAGACAGGTTCTTCTATAGAATTGAAAATCTAACCCAAGATAATGCAGTTATCAATATCCCACTGAATACGCCGAGGGTCACTCTCCGGGGGTGGTTTCTCAGTCTCCAAAAGCCAATTAGACTTTACTTTGCCCCCGAAAAAGAGTCGAAGAGATTGGCTCCAAGCAGCAAAATTTTTGCCATTCAACAATACACTAGTAATACGATGAGGAGGTGCATGTTGAGAGAGAAAAATCCGAAGAGGGTGTCCTAGATATAGTCTTCTCACTGGATTTGGCCATATCACGGGGGAAGGCGATGAGAACCAATCACAAAGAGGGGCCGGAGAAGCGGCAAAACCAAGAGCAATGCTACCAAAACAAACAATAGCCACAAACATGTATGGAGCGGCCAAACCCAAAAAAATGCTATCGGAATAAAGCGATAGCCTCAAATAGGTACAAAAATAACAAAGGAGAGGTGTATCATGTGATCAACTCATCTTTTAAGAAACCAGAAACAGTGAAGATGAAACCACGAGCACAATAGAGCAAGTTGAACCATAAACATAGTAGAACAGAACCCCAACCACGAACACAGGCGACGGATAAGAAATCAGCTGCGAGAAGCAAACAGACCCACAAAGTCGGGGTGGGAGAGCCCAGCGGCGACTGGGAAAACCATCAGCGGCGAAGAAAACCAGCGGCGGTGAGGGAAACCATGGCGGTGAGGCAAGCGACTACTAGGGAAGTTGACTGGAGCAAGCGTCTACTGGAGAAGTCGATGACGGTGGAGGGCAATGACTCTGGTAGGGCCGACGATGCAACTGGAGCAAGCGGCAAGGAAGAGGGCAACGGCTTAGGGTTCCAGGATGATGTCGGTGGCAACTTAGGGTTGCGGGAGAAGGCTGGGAGGAGGGCGCCGCTGGTATGTCGGCGAACAGTGGCAAGGATGTTGGCAGCGGCGAGGAAGGGGTGTCGATGAAGGCACTATGTTTGGCTCTGTTTAGGGTTTGGCCCTATTTAGGGTTTTCGGTGAGGAAGACTGAAATAAGTTTTTTTTTTTTTTGTGAAAAACAAAAATGAATTTGGCTTTGATAATATATATATATATATATATATATATAATTTTGACTTACCTACGATGACAAAGAGCCATCTATTTATAATAATAGAATAAATTTACAAAAAGAATAAGAATCAACAAAATAGGAAAAAAAATAAAGCTAAGAAAACCACAATAAAAAAATGAAATTCTAATATCCTAAAATATACTATTTTCAATAATCCAAAAATTCATAATAAACGTATGAAATACGTATCAATTTCTACCAACCCAAAATGTGAGAAATACCACAAAAATATGAGTTGTAGTTGGGATGTACTATTTCAAAAACATGATAATAAAAGATAGCAACTATTGCTCTATTCATTTACAAAAGCTAAGACATCTAAAGCTGTTGACATTCTTTCATAATATAAAAACATTAATGTTAAAATCAATTTAAAAAAAGTTGAGCAAAGTCTTGTTTAAAACACCTGACCAAGAAATTTGTAAGAAAATCATGCTACACCATGTATCACAATTTAATCCTAACAAGTTGCGCAGCCAAAAATGCACATTCTTTGTTGCCCGTGAATTAATCTATCGACAAATGGATAAATTGTCAACTTTCTTGTTTTCTTTGTTCCTCTCATGTGTCCATACGAAGACGGTAGAGGATTAGGAAAAATGCACTGAAATGCAAGTTTATTGTTAAAATATAGACTTATATGCCAACCTTAAACTGAAATAATTTATCGAGAAATAAATAAATTGTCGACTTTCTTGTTTTCTTTGTTCACTCTTATATTTCTATATGAGACTGAAGGGAATTTTGAAATATGTAATGAAAAGCAAGTTTATTGTTAAGATATAGACGTACAAGCTAACCAGAAACTTCAGTTTGGTAATTGACGGTGAGAAAGTTCCTGAAAATCCTTTTGAAGCCAAGCTCCTGCAAATTAAAGCATTCACAAAATAATTTCAATACAAACAATTCATTAACTATGTCACATGTCTTGCCACTATATTGATACTGGGAAGACAGATTACACCAATAATAGAAAAGCGGGTTTTTGTGATAAGTGATGAATAACAAAGATATCTTCTTAGGAATGGACACTTACAAGGATACGACATTTTGATCTTTACAAGTGACATAAGACCAACTAAAGCATGGGCTGACAAAATGATCATTCCAGTCTGTAATTCTGTGATTGGAATCATTTAGAGCTTTTAAAAACTCAATCAAAGCTTCACCTGAAACATTACAGGAAAAGGGAACCCAGCCATCAGACATGGATGAAACCTTTGAGACAGCCACAGTGGAAGTATTAACTGTTATAAGAGAATACAAAGAGAAACAAAAGGGTTGCTGTATTTTTTTAATAGAAATAATTAGCAATGAGACATTTGGATATTCCATGACAATGAAGTAATTACTGGGTTTAAGAATGTTCCACGTTGGATTGTAGCAAAATTCTGTGTTTCTGAAGGCCATGTAAGGGCACTTGTTGACACCAAGTATTTCAATAATTATCTCATTCTTTATTAGCGGTGGTAATTACACTTGTGTGTGTGTGTGTGTGTGTGTGAGAGAGAGAGAGAGAGAGATGGATTATGACAATGCCTTCAGGAAACAAGTTCTGTTTGACCACCATACATAACAAAATGGAGTCCATCAACTTCTGTAGGGACCTGGTTCCTTTTATTTTGAAAATCAATTAAAACCTTGTTATGAGATTTTCAATGAAAAATGGTTAAGTACTTAATTGTGTGAAAGAATTAAAACTTAACCATGATAATGATTAATGATGACGCCTATATGCATGATAATGCACAAGTATAATTATTGTTGGTTATTTGAGTGAGTTTTGAGGTATTTGGCTTAAAATTCAAACATCATATGTTATCTTTTCTTCGGAACAACTTTAGCGATGGTCACTCAAGCAGCCATAGGTCTGCTCGAATAGACTGTCGGCAGCAGCATTTTAAAGTCTCGGGTTGGGGCTTAATTTCTCATTTCCATCCTCTCTCTCTCTCTCTCTCTAATTCAAACCCTAAGCCCTAGAATCAGTTTTAGGGTCCTCTAGAGCTTCTCTTACTCTATTAGTGGTCATTCTTGCTTCTCTCTTAATTGAACACTGTTGGAGAGGTTGTCCTACACGTTAGGAGCTTCGCCATCATCCACCGGTGGGAGATTTTCATCCTTGGAGCTTGCTAGGGTTTGATCCTTGTGATTTGGCCATCTAAGAAGTTGAATCTATGACTAAACTTGAACTTTGTGTGTATATAAGTTGTATTGTTGTTGAATTTATATAAAAGCATGAAAAATATATGTTTTTGGAACCCTAGGTTAGAGTTTTATGTGTAAAGCATGTTGAATCTTGAGTTTATGAATGATTTGTGATTAAATCTATCATGGTAATATCGTTGGAGAACCTTTCACTTGTGAATTGGAAAGTTAGGGTTTGGTTTGGGTTAAACCTTGAAATTTCGGGGTTTTGGGTTGGTGAACTCAAATGGAGAAATTAATTGAATTTTGGATAAATTGAGAGTTGTGTTAATCTATTTGTATATAAATTCCATGAATTTTAATGATATATGAAAATGGTAGAGTGATGGGCTGGGAATTTTGAATAAATCACATCAGTTTGATGAATGTGAACAATATGAGATGTTTGATTTGGGATTTGAACTAGTTTAACCTGAATATGTAAGACATGAGTATATATATAATTGTTGATAATTTGAATCCTAATTATGCTGGGTTTGACGAGAGGAACCGGGTTGATAGTTGGACTCGTGTTGGTGTTTAATGTGTATAATCTGAACATAATTAGATTAAGTGCTTGTCCCGTGGTGGAAGACCGTTAAAGAGTACGTAATTAGGCTAAGTGCTTGTCCCACGGTGAAAGACTGTCAAAGAGTACGTAAATGGGCTAAGTGCTTGTTTTGCGGTGGAAGACCGCCAAAGAGTACGTAATTGGGCTAGGTACTTGTCTTGCGATGAAAGACCATTAAAGAGTGCATTTTAGGGTTTGAAAAACCTTGATTGTAATATTGGATATAATTGGAATGGTTTAAAAATAGAAGTTGGGACACCTTGAAAGGGTTGTAATTGATAAGGAAATAGAAAGTTAAAACTATAATTTTATAAGTGAAAACTCGGTTATGCAAATGGAAGTTGATTTGAAAATGGAATTGGTTTTGAGTAAAACATTATCGTGCATTTTGCATAATTATCCTCGTATATCAATCATTTGCTTATCTTTAGTCTATTTTTTACGAGCCTTAACTCATGTTGTTTAAAACACATTTTAGGTGATAACGGAAAGAAAGTAGCCGAATGAGAAGAACGGTTATGCTGATCTTTTTTGTGTTGTTGAATAGAATTATGTATATTTTTGTGGATAGATCTTTTGGGGCTTTAAAGTGTAAATGTAATTCTTTCGGTACAATGGGTGAATGTAATTTAGGGTTAGTGAAACTTGTTTTGTTAGGCCCTAGGGTCAAGTACTCATGAATTGTATGCACGTGAGAACGCCGGTGTGTTATTGGGTCTTATCCTTGGTTTTCGTTTGAAGTTCTATGAATTAAAATGCTAGATTTCAAATTTTGGAGATGTATAGAATTGTTTCATTGTCAAAATGTATGTTTAACTTGAGATTTTTGCCTATCTAATACTAGGTTCAAAGTATGAGAAGTTTAAGTGTTTTTCCAACACTTAGAATAAAATTCAAGTTTTTGGCTGTTTAACTCTCAGGTAGTCGACTGCTCGAATAGTGGTAAGGCTACTCGAGCGGCCTCCGCTGGGAGACATTCTTGGGAAATTTGGTTTGAAAAGGGGTCTTATTTGGTAACTTTTGGGAACCCTCTGTACTATAAATTGACCTATTTGGGGAAACGTTTTGCTAGCAAAATACTCTTGTTATCTTTCTTCATCTTGTATTAGGAATTTGAATGTTTTAGTTTGAATAATTAAATAAAGAATTATTTTTTACAATTTGGGTTCTTAAATTTGGAATTTCCTTCCTATCTTACAGTTGGGTTTTATTGTTACTTTTTTGGAGTGTGACGACTTCCATATGCGCCCAAACTTTCTCTTGATATTGTATGAGGATTAGAATTAAAAACAAGTAATTGAAAAGAAGACTCATATAATTAGACAAATTAGTGGACGAGAAAACTAATGGTACGATTTTTGCAGACTATATATGGGAAAAATATAGAATTACAAAGCATGAAGATTTTAGGCTAATAATTGCCAAAACTGCATATCATGGTAGGAAAAATGGGTCATGTACATGGTACTCCCTTGGTCATTTTTGTGATGGAAATTTCGTTCCAAAGAGTATAATTTTAGTTTAAGCTTGGCTAAGTCTGTGAGGAAGTCCCGTAGTTGAAGAATGAAATTGGAGATTCAATGTATAGCTCAATGAATTGTTCAAACAACTTGTGTCTTAGAATGATTAAATATAACATGTGAGGTAGAGGGAGGTGATTAAGTTCCTTAAAACCTATAATCCTTTCTCTTCTTCTCTTTCCCCCAAAACCCTAATTTATCAATTATCTGCACTTTAACATAGTATCAAAGCACACGATCTAGTTCTTATCAAACATCTGAGGGCGCAATTGGCAACTAGCTTAAAAGTTAGTTTTTTATTTTTTTTTATTTTTAGCCAAAAAACCAAATTGAGTTCAAAGTAGATTGTTTGATAACTTAAGTTTTAAGTTAGTTTTTTTTTTTTTTAAGTTGGTTGTTTGGGTAAAAAATTAATTTTTTTGCTTTTTGTTCAAAGTGACAATTTTTACTCTTCTATCTATTTGATATTAACAATTATATATAGTCAGTAGTGGTAGTAAATAAGTTATGAATAAGGGGTATTATTATATTTTAAAAGTGATAGAATTTGAATAGAATATTATGTGATTTTGTATTTTGATTTGACTTTTTGACTTTTTAGCATTTTTTCTTTTTTGCTAAATGGACAACTTTGCCTTTTTAACTTTTTTAGCCAAAAAGTCAAAGTTGTCAATCAAAGCCTGATTGTCAAGAAATTGTTGGCAGGCGACCCGAGGGCTAACGTAAGCATCTCCGATGATGACATCATGATGACGTTAGCATCAATATGTTCGTCGGCTGATTACACCTTTCAGATCATCTCAATCTCCTCTTTATTATAGTAAGTTTTGTGAACTTTTTTGAAGTCATCTGAAGACTGAAGCCCTTTTTCTATTTTTTGAATACTTTTTTATCTGGTTTTGACCCATTTTTTGTTGTGTTTGACACTTCAACGCCATCCTATTTGTGAAAATTTTCTTTCATTGAAAAATCCCTATATACTCACGGAAACTGCAGGAATTCTACTTTTGATGTCAGGTTTGTGTTGAAACTACTATTCTAGGCCAGGTCTGGGTTTATCTTGCGTTTTCTTGTTTTAGACTAGGATTTGTTCACGATTTCTGTTCGGGCCAAGAGTTTCTTAGCGCCGGTCTAGGATTTTTGAGAGTCACCCTAGTTTTCTGGCCTCTTCCTGGTTTGATCTCTTATGGGTGACTCTATTTGAATCGATCTCGGTTGATTTGGTGTGCCCAGGTTCAACTTCTAAGTGTTAATGGTTGATCTTGCTCCTACTGAGGTTTTTTCTTTGACTCTAAAGGTGTGTTCGGCTTTGTTTTTGCTCAAATTGGATCTATTTTTATCAAAATTGGTAGTTGCGTCGATTGACTATGATAGAGGATAAATCTATGGTTCTGAGATATGTTGAGTTGCCAGATGTGTTGTATCTAAGCATTTAGATGGGCTTTATTATATGACATGAGCACACTCTTTTAAGGTTTCTCAAAGGAAAGATGAAATTGAATTCCAACAGAGATGTCCTTCCTGTTGTAGGTGATTCTAAACTTGTAAATTGGGAAAGTATAGATTCAATTGTATGGGTTGGTTGTGGCACAATTTAGAGCCCTATATTGCCACTACAGTAAAATTTTGTGACACTTCAAAGAAAATTTGGGATATCCTTGCTGACTCCCTCTCCACCTAGAGCAATGTTTCTTGAGTTCATGAGATTTATGAGAAGATTTTCACCACTATACCAAGTATTACGTTAGTAGGTTAAAGATTATTTGGGATCAGTTGTGTTATAGCATCGAGCTTTTACCGCTAATTTAGTGCAACAAAGACGTCATTGGAAAATTTTATGGTTGCATCTCTGCCTTTTGGTCTAGACCCTGACCTATAGGCATTCAAATATTAGATTCTTACTAGTGAGACATTACCTAGTGCTAATGCCCATTCTAGGTTGTTACTTTCTTCCTTAGGGCAATCATCTATTGTTTCAAGCTCTCCTCCCCCTAATTCAGAATCTTCAGCTTTAGTTTTCCAATGGTGGTGGTCGTGATCATGCTCATAGTGGGTCTTGTGGTGGTGAAGGCGTTTCGCGGTGGCTCACATGGTGGTAGTCGTTCCAATGGATGTGGTGATAGGAAATGTGATCATTGTGGTGATCAAAAAGCCATAGTGTTGGTAAAAGTATGGTAAATCGAGCCATGCTTATTAGGTTACCAAGTGAAATGTGGCAGATGACATTTAGTGAGCCTTATGAAGGTCCTTGAACGAAGTTTAACTCATTATGGTAAAGCTCCAATTGAGTCGCGACTGGTTATTGATGGTTGTGATGTTGATCAACGACAATAATAGTGATGGATGAAAATGAGATCAATGCCATGGGACACAACTAGTTGCAATGGAGTCATGATTCTCCAACAATGTTGGATCACGATGGAGGCTATTTGACTTGGTTTTCGGTGAGGGTTGTTTGTGCATGGGTGTCTAAATGAAAGTGATGAAATGAGACACAAACAAAATTAGAAGAAAGGAAAAGATGGGATCTCGAACCTAAGCTCTGATACTAAAATGATATAGCATATGAAGAGATGAGAAAGGGGGAAGAAAAATAGGGGAAAGGGGCCACAACTTTAAACTCAAATTCTCATTAATCATTCATGATGTTTACAATGCCAAACACCTTATTTGTAGGGTAAGAATCTACCATAATAGATCACAATCGTATCAAAACTGCCCTAATTAGTTCTCATCTAAGTCTCTAATAAATAAAGAAACCTAATACCATAAGAAAACTAAGTATAAAATAAAAGAATAATTAATAAAAGGCATAATTTGGGCCTTCATGTGTGCTCTATGATCCATATCGCTTAATAGTCTTGGAAGACTTACAGAATTCTTCATGATACTTGATCTCTTTGTTTCTACATTAAGTGTGAGCATTAGGTTGTTAGGCCTTCAGTAAGCTACATTCATATAGTGTCAGTGTTAAGTCTTTAATTATCTCATTTAAGAATATTATTATACTTTGACTCCAATATGTATATATAACAGACTTAACAGTGGTAAGGGAGAGAACCCTAAGTTGTTATCTCATTTTCTATGCTTTGTTTTCTCTCTAGTTTCTTTTCACCTATTTCTTTCTCTACAATTATTCTAAATTAGTGTTAGAGCAAGATGCTGTGAAACACACATGTTTTTGTACTTTCTTCTTATTTTCTTTTTTGTTTCTTTTTGTCAATCAGGATATATTTAGCCATAATTATGGCATAATTATGTTTGTATAGATATTCTTTCCATTTTGGTTAGGTTAGATTGATTATAATGGCTGAATTTTATCCTTGTACTTGTACTTGGACAATATTTTTGTATATAAACTGTGAAATCTCACAAAGAGGGACACATTGAGACAAGCAAATTCTGTCATGGTATTAGAGCCCTCGCTTACCCTTGTACGTGGACCCTAGCCCTTGTTGCAAAACTTTAGCCGCTGCATCTCTGACCTTCGGCGTTCTCCATGACCCCTTTATCAGCATCGACGACCTCACCGAACTTCGTCCAGTATTTCGGCGACCTCCCCAGTGGCGATATTGTACTGTTTGGCTACTGGTTTCCATCAGCAAGACTCGCCGCCTCCCGTCGCACACTCAGGGAGGCTCACCGACCTTCGACACACTCTCAAGGAGACTCGTCGTCCTTCATCGAGCCTCCAGAGACAATGGTGAGAGAGAGAACCCTAATTTCTTTAAAGGGTTTTATTATACTTTGGTCTCAATATATATAAATTACAATGGTGAGGGAGAGAACCCTAATTTATTCTCTCATTTTTTACCGCTTTGTTTTCTCTCTACTTTTCTTCTCTCTTCTATCTCTTTCTCTATCTTGTTCTAACTAGGCATGTTCGTGAATGTGATTTGTTGATCTTGTTTTTGTTGGATTGACGTTGCCAGTAATGATCAACAAAATACTTGAAGATTGGAACAAGCTGGTTGAAGATTGGAACTACAAAAATACAAATTTGTCTTTGGAACTTGTAAGCACTTGGTCTTTGTTCACAAGGTGATTTTGTTTGTCCGTAGTTTTTTTTTTTCCCAGAATTTGAGTTTTCCAAGTAAATCCTGTTGTTCTCAGTGGTTGTGTTCTTTAAATTTATGGAACTCACAAAGCCATCCGGAGACTGGATTTCCATTGTATTGTTAAATAACTTATACTACATGTCGACAAATCTGCTTGGATTAAAAGATTCTCAGGGCTATTGACTGTGACAGAAAATATATTTTCCAAAAATGACCTCGCATCAAACTGGTACAGAAGTTTTCGTTGAGATGCTATTTTGATTTACTGTCCTAACAGTAAATGTTCAGAATTATTGGACAAGAGATGGAAAGATCAAGCATATGCAAAATGAGGAAAGAAATACAAGGGAAATGTGGATTGCATATTCTAGTTATATAAATGATTTGACTGCATAAGCTCAAAGTAAACAGTAGTGCCAAGTTCAAATGAGTTCAAAAGAGAACTTCCAGAAAGTCAGTTTTCTCCAAATACAAATAGAACAAATGAATAAAAGATACATAAATCAATAAATAAATAACGGGTGTCAAAACAGTAGAAATGAATTGCTGGAGCTCAGCTTTGTGTAATACAGCATCTACATAGTCAGCAATGAAGGAAGATTTTGGGTGAAGGCAGCTTACAAAGCTATCTCAAACCTTTTATCCAGGCAAGGAACTGATACTAGCTGCAAAAAGATTTTGAAATCCATGGCACTTCCTAGATGGAATAACAAATGTGATGAAAATGGAAAGTGGGCTAGGGGAGATGAAACATGCTCGGTTGTGGCCATCACTAGGACTCAGTTCTTCATGCTGTTCGGGACTCTATTTTGCAAGAGAAGTTTGGTGTTTTTTCGTGCGTACTGATCAGAGAAATCTCTTCTTCACTCTTTCACTTGTTCAATGGATTGATTTGAACCTAAAAAGGAGTATGGGAGATGACAATGATAATGCTTCTTGCTGTGTGCCTCACCAGCCACATCAGGTTATTTACGGTTGGATGGAACAGGTTCCAGCTGCAAAAATGGAAACCATGTTTAAACACAGAGTGGTGGTCAAGTGGATTCCTTCGCAGGCTGGATGGATAAAATTGAATGTTGATGGTGCAGTTGATGTGTCTAATGGAATGGCTGCTGTTGCAAGAGCTGCTAGAGAGCAGGAGACAACAAATGAGACTGGTCGTTTGGCTTTAATAATCAAGTGGGAAGGTGCAATGCTCTTGATGCTGAGATTAGGGCTATTTGGAAGGGTATGGAATGTTAGCTTTATTATAATTATATTGGCTTTATTATTATTATTATTATCCGGAGTGGTTGGGCACACCATTTATTATTGTATGGTCTCGTTGTTCTATAAATAAATCGTTGCATACCCTATTGGGGTTAACGCCTTCATTCAACCTAATCATGTCTATTAACATGGTATCAGAGCCACCAGACCTCTGGTAATCCTAGCCGCCACCTAAACCCTAGCCGCCAAACCCAAATCGTCGCCGAAAACCACACACCAATAGCTCCAGTTGTCGACAATCCCAAACTAAACCCTCGCCAGTCGTTGATGCCTGTCGCCCCACCCAAGACCCTTGCCGACCACCTACGACCCTCGACAACCACCCAACAACCCTCGCCGACCTCTTACAACCCTCGCCGACCACCCAACGACCCTTGCCAGACCACCCTAGCCCCTCGCCGCCCCTCGTCGCACACCCAGCGAGGATTGTCGTCTCTCGTTGTCCATACAGCAAGGCTCCTAGCCTCTCGTCGCACCACCCCTGGCGTCGAAACCCACCAACACCACCACCTCTAGCTCCGACACCCTCAAGCCAGTCCACTATAGTCGCCGACAGTCGCTGCCGTCGCCGAACTCAATTGCCGTCGCCGAACTCAGTTGCCGCCACCCTACCAGTCGCCAAAATCCATCGAAATCCACCAAAAATCCACTAAACAGTCACCGATCGTGCCCAGAACACAGTCTCTGACCATTTAAACAGTCCCCGAAAACCTAGAAAAGTCGTCGGTCGCCGGAACAGTCGCACCAGTCTCAACAGTTCTCTGGTTTTCGTCTCCCTCACTGCATCCCTTTTTTCATCCATACAATGGCCTGCTTTTCATTCACCGCTAAGATCTGTGTTGTCCAATTTTTGTTAATACAGTGAGGGATGTCTGGTTGTGGATTCTCTAGTAGTTGAACAAGAATGTCATCGAAGGGCGATAGGTCTGCTACCCGGACTTCTGGGACTGTTGAGTCTCTGACGAATACCGGGCAACCAATGAGAACTGAGGTGTTCTCTTCTTCTACTCGGCTTGTCGATGAGAAGCTTGACGGTGCTTCTATTTATTCCTTATGGCGGAAGAATGTGTTGAAATCTTTGCAAGGCATGGAATTGGATTCCCACTTATTTGACGATGGCCCCGATCCTAGTTCTCCTCTTTATCGTACCTGGATAAGAGATGATACTCGTCTCTTCAGTCAGATTATGAATTCCATGAACCGTAGTGTCAAGATTTTGGTTGCCAGTGCCAATACTGTAAAAGAAATCTGAGGGGCTCTAGAGGATATTTATGCTTCCATAAATGACTTATCGCGCCTTTATGATGTGATGCGAGGCTTTTTTCGCTCGCAACAAGCTGGTCGTCCTCTTCAGGAGCACCTTATGGGATATAAAGTGCTTGCCGACGAGTTTGATCGGCTTCTTCCATTCACCAGTTCTATTAGCAAGTTTCAAGAACAGCGAATGCAGATTCTCATCGTGTGTTTCTTAGCCAGTTTGGATCCTAAATATGACACTGCTCGTTCCCAGATTCTTGCTGGGACCAATATTCCTACATTATCTGAGCTTTTCATCAAGGTGAGTTGTTCGATGCGTCGTGACAACAGTCGGCCTTCCTCCGATGCTACTGATCAGTCTGCTCTTATTGCTTCTCGAGGAGGCAATGGAACTCGTGGCCGTGGCCGTGGTAGGGGCCGTGATGGAGGTCAAACAGGTGGGGGGCTCGTGAGACTCGTTCTTGCCACTATTGTGGGATCTAGAGTCATATTCGTAGTCAGTGTTATAAACTACATGAAAGACCGTCTCCCGTGGCTAATGCTACTTTCGAGTACCCCCAGGTAGATTCGACTTCCTCTTCTCATAAGCAACTCGTAGAGATAACCTCAGCTGAATATAAGCAGTATGTTCAGTCTCAAGTTACTAGCCCTAGTCCTCGTGCCCCTGCTGCCGCTACCTTTGCAAGTAATCCTAGTGCATATCTGGCGACTACTCCATCTGCTTGGGTGATTGATTCAGGTGCCTCCAATCATATGGCTGGTTCGGCAAGTATATTATCTGACTATCAGGTGACTCCTAGCTATCGTAGTGTTCTTGTGGCTAATGGATCTACCTTACCTATTAAGGGACGTGGAGTCGCTACTCTCACACCCTCCTGACCTAATGTCTTACATACTTCTGGAAATCCATTTAACTTATTATCTGTCAGTCAGCTCACTAATGATCTCAACTGCTGTGTGATTTTTTATCCTGACGGCTGTGTTTTTCAGGATCTTACGACGAGAAAGATTATCAGTAGAGATCGAGTTTCTGGTGGGCTTTACTTGGTGGAGGAGGTGGCTGCT
>JAOTRH010079957.1:0-17264 GCA_034768845.1 Heliamphora exappendiculata
TATTATGTCATATTTGTGGATGATTATTCTCGTGTGACTTTTTTATATCTTATGCGACATAAATCTGAAGTAGCATCTATTTTTTTCTCATTTTGTATATAAGTTAAAATCCAGTTTCAGGCTCAAGTTAAATGTTTGCGCAGTGATAATGGTGGCGAGTATCTCTCCACCCAGCTGAAGACTTTCCTATCTACTAATGGTATTATTCATCAGATTTCTTGCCCAGCTACCCCACAGCAAAATGGTATCGCTGAGCGCAAGAACCGCCACATTATGGAGACTGCTCGTGCTCTCTTGTTTCAAATGCACGTGCCTAAGCAATTCTGGGGACATGCCGTGTTTACTGCTTGCTACTTAATTAACCGTCCCCCATCTCAAGTCCTTGGTGGCAAAATTCCGATGGCGGTCCTCTCTCCCGCAACGAGCCTTTTTTCTCTCCCCTTGAGAATTTTGGCTGCCTTTGCTATGTTCGTGACACCCATCCTCAGTGAACGAAGTTGGATGCTCGGGCTGTTAAATGCATCTTTCTTAGTTATTCGAAGACTCAGAAGGGGTATCGCTGTTTTTGTCTATCTCTCCACAAGTTCTTTGTGTCCCGCGATATTGCCTTTGTGGAGTCTACTCATTTTTTTTCTGCATCAGATTCGGCTGGGTCGGGGAGTAGGCAATCTGATCTTGCACATCTTAATTTTTTAGTGTCTTGCTTGCCTTTGTCCTCTTCTGCAGATGTTCCTCCTACTGAGGGGTCCTCTCCACCTTCTCCTTCCACTCATTCAGCTTCATTGGAACTCTCCTCTACTGAGCCAATTTCCTCGTCTGCGGATCCTCTTCCCACGGTAAGTGCTCATTCCCCTGCTCATGATGCTCCTATTGCTACCCGAAAATCTTATCGCACTTGCACGGAGCATCTTCTCTATACTAGCTCCTACAAGGGCCTTTTAGTCTCCTTACAAACTTGTATCGCCACTCTAGATCAGGCCACTATTCCTCATACTGTTCCCGAGGCCTTGGTTGACCCTGGCTGGCGGGGTGCTATGTTGAAGGAAATGCACGCTCTTGAGTCTACTTCTACCTGGTCTCTCGTTTCTCTTCCAGAAGGCAAATAGGCTATTGGTTGCAAATGGGTCTTTACGATCAAGGTAAATCCTGATGGTTCTCTTGCCCACTTGAAGGCCTATCTCGTTGCCAAGGAATATGCTCAAACGTATGGGGCTGACTATTTTGAGACCTTCTCTCCTGTCGCCAAAATGACATCTGTTTGCCTGTTTATATCTCTAGCTGCCACTCGCCATTGGCCTCTGTACCAACTTGACGTGAAGAATGCCTTTCTTCACGGCGATTTGCAAAAAGAAATTTATATGGAGCAACCTCCTGGTTTTGTTGCTGAGGGGGGTCGCAGCTGATCTGTCGTCTCCATCGATCTCTTTATGACTTGAAGCAGTCTCCACGTGCGTGGTTTGATCGATTCAGTATGGTTATGCACCAATTTGGTCTTCTACAATCCGGCAAAGATCATACGGTGTTCGATATACGCTCATCTGCAGGTTGTATTATATTGATTGTTTATGTTGATAACATTGTTATCACAGGTGATGATGCGGTGGGCATTTCTGTGTTGAAGCAATTTTTGAAATCTCAGTTCCAAACTAAAGAATTTGAAGAATTGAAATACTTTCTTGGAGTCGAGGTAGCATGAGATAAGAAGGATATTTTCATCTCCCAGAGAAAGTATGTGTTGGATATTCTTGTTGACGCAGGACTTTTGCACGCAAAGGAGGTTGAGTCATCTATAGACCCGAGTGTTAAACTTCTCCCAGATGAGGGTGATATTTTTCCTCATCCCGACAAATATAGGAGGATGGTTGGGAAGTTGAATTATTTGACAACAATGACAAGACCAGACATAGCCTTCCCTGTGAGTGTGGTGAGCCAATTTATGGCTGCACCTCGGGTCCCACATTGGAATGCCGTGGTTAGAATTCTACGCTATATCCACATTAATCCCGGTAAGGGGTTGCATTTTAGTGATCACGGCCACTCTATGATGAAAGGGTACTCTGATACTGACTGGGCGGGATGCCCCCCCATTGATCGGCAGTCCACTTCTGAATTCTCTATATTTCTCGGTGGCAATCTTAACACTTGGAAGAGCAAGAAGCAGAACGTGATTTCGAGATCCAGGGCAGAAGCAGAATACCGAGCCATGGCCTTGGCCACATATGAGATTTTGTGGCTTCGTCAATTGCTTAGTGAGTTGGGTGATCCCTGCAATGGCCCCATAAAGTTTTGGTGTGATAATAAATCTGCAATGTATATTGCCACGAATCCGGTGTTCCACGAGCATACTAAACATATTGAGGTGGACTACTATTTTATTCGGCATGACTATCAGAATGGTGTAATCGTGTTCGGTGCGGTTCGTACTGGAGAGCAGTTGGCGGATATCTTTACTAAGTTTGTTCTAGGTCCTCGGGTTCGATACATATATAACAAGCTGGGCATGTTGGATATTTATGCACCAACTTGAAGGGGGTGTTAGTTTTATTATGATTATATTATATTAGCTTTATTATTATTTTCCGGTGTAGTCGAACACATCATATCTTATTATGTAGTCTCGTTGTTCTATAAATAAATCGTTGCGTGCGCTATTGGGGTTAACGCGCCTTCATTAAACTTAATACTATTTGTTTAACAGGTTTCCCAAAATTCCATTTTACATAATAATACTAACTTTAACATTATATTCTAAAGGTTTTTTTTACCTAGCTTAGAATTTTGTAGAGGCCTATGATGGGGAAGTAGATATTGCAAATGAAACTTAATAGTGGAGTCTATGTGGATGAAGTAAAATAGAACTGAGACACGAAAGGATATGGCAAGATAGGGCAAAAAATGTGATTGCACTATTTTTGCTATGGTGTAGTTGTGAGGGAGCTATACAAAATGATCCTTTAATCGAATCGGCACATGAGGATATGGTTCCTACGGACTACCTCTCGCCAAATCCCTTGAGCCCAATGTAAGCTCACTTGAATTATAGATCAATGATTAAATAGCCTTTCAATTTCAAAGCCCACAAGTCTCGGATATGAGGATATGGTTCATGCAGGATAACTCTTGTCAAATCCCTTAAGCCCGATATAAGCTCACTCAAAACGTATATCAATGATAAATAGCCTTTTAATTTCGAAGCCCTCAAGTCATTAGATCCATTCAATTTTCAAAAGTTCCAATTGGATCTTATTGATAATTCCGATTTTCCACGAGACTAATGATCAAAGATACGAAGTGGAAATAAGGCACTAATGATCAAAGTTGCCACTTCGTACCTTAGCTTAGGAGCCAAGGGACAAAGTGGGAAGGGATTGAGAATCCAGCTCGCCCAACAATGTTGGCTTCTACTCATCACCCGTTGGTTTATACTAAAGCTTATCTAGATACTACGAATGCATGAATGCCAATGAAATTGCAATCAAGAATGACAGGGATTAGATGACACTCGGCCAGAATTCCCTAAACATTAAAAGGCTCACATTCTTATTTGTCAAAATTTCCCTAAAGCTAATATTTGATTTGATTAAAAAACATTTTTTTATTTTTTCTATTAACTTTGAAACAAAAAAGTTTTTGTTCACTTAAAATCCTATTTAATTTTAGACAAAATCTTTATTTATTTAGTTACGACAAATAATATATTTTTTTGAAAAGTTCTTTTTATGGTTGAAAAAGTTTGAAAATTCCCAAAATATACTTTTTATTTAAAAAATTATTATTTATTTCATTTTGGAAAATAGCAATATTTTGGGAAAAATTGAAGAATTTTATTGAAAAATTAGAGTTTTAACAACACGGCTCAAATGAGCTACCATCACCATCTTGCTATTAACATTCAAAGTAAAGCAAATAATTTTAATAAATAAATAAAAACATTCATCCCATCAAAGTATGCATATAAATAAAACAACCATGCCGTTTATTGTAAGAACAGACATAAATAAAGAAAAGCAAAAGGAAAGTGAGAAAAAAACAGAAAATAATAAACTAACTGATTTCTAAAGAATCGTTCATGGTCACCTCACATGTTCGAAATTGAGTTTAAATGAATATTTCAAAAAAAAAAAATCTTAGGCTTGAAATTCGAATATAATCAAATAGTTTGGGAGAAAAAAATTTCTTGGATTCGAAATCGAATCCAATCGAACGTTTTGGTTTGTGATAAAATAACCATAAACGATTCTTAGATGGAGATGAAATAAGAACATCTTGGGTAACGCGCGTATTGCCCTCACAATCTCTGACTCAACGTCGAACCCAAATCACTGAAGCAGCACAGTCCAAACTTGAATCTCCCAAAAGTCACAAGAAGAACTAAGGTTTTGCAGAATCTAACGCCTAGAGGATGTTGGATTCAAGGTTTAGAGTCGCAGGATTTCTGGTTTGGCGATGCTAAAATAAGAGAAGGTTGCAGGATTTTGGCTTAGGGACTGCAGGATTTTGGATTTATAGAAATTCTTGGGGTTTTGATTGTATTTTCAACCCAATGGGGGACCTTTCATTTATAGGTGGAGTGTCCCAAGCGAACTGATAAGCTTTATCAATTCATGCCGAGATAGGACAAAGGTTATAACTTTCAGATAACACGAAATATGAGAAGATTTCGGTGCCTGACAAAATGTTGATTTGGCCAAAAAAAGTGTCAGGTCCGGCCAATAGTGTGGGCAAATGTTTGGGACTTTTATCCAGTCCAACCCCAAAAATTTTGAGAGTCAGAAAAATAGGAGGTTGAAAATAAGGGGGTCTGACCAAAAAAAGAGGTGGCCAGTAGGGCCAATCGTGATTCGGCACTTTTGGTCGGTTTGGCCAAGTTGGTTGGGTTTTGGGTGTTTTTGTTATGATTTTGGATGGTTTTTAGGCTAAAAGAGTCCTTGAGCCTTCATGACCCTAATCCAAGGATTTTGAAAATTCTTTTGGGTTTAAAAAGTGATTGGGCCTCTTGCCCAACCCTCAAGATTTTTGCTCTAAAAAAAGAGTTTGATTTGGGTTTGGTTTGGTTTGGGGTTTGAATTCCTAAAGGGATAGAGGAGATATTTTCCTGCCTTAACACCTTTCCTTCTCAGTTGAGCTAAAAAAAGAGTTTGAGCACTTTTCGCGCACTTTTAGCCACTCGGGGGGAACGAGTGTCCGTTTTTATTTTTTCTTCGAAAATAATAGCTTAGAAAACTTTATATTCGACCGGTTTTTCATCATTTGACGTGTCACCTTGGCATAATTAAGTGTTAGGACCCGACAAATGGGGCCATCTACAGTGTTGGATAACTTGATATGCATTGTTTGGGCCTATTTCTTAACAGCTTAATTTTAAAAAAAAATTAGTGACTTAATATGATATCAAAACTCTAGTTTCATGAGGTCTTGGATTCAACTCTCTTGATGTATTTCTCTATTATATTTGGTAGTGTACACTCTGTATGTTAATGCACTTATTCAGTTTATCCGCCTCTCCATGTGCGAGATATAGTCGCACGTGAAACGGAGTGCTAGATAATTTGATATACATTATTTGGACCCATTTTCTAACAGCTTAAGTGTTTGAAAATTTTTGTAACTTAACATACAGTATTAATGTAAATGTTAAAAGAGATAAGTTAGGTATTAAGAAATGTACCTGCAATTCTTGGAGGACAAGCAATTGTTCTACAGATGCCACATGTCTAGGAGACTACATACTAAGATTCTCTCTCTCAACCTTTGGTCGAGACATAGACATATTAGTTGTACAATGACTCTATTTAGTTGAGGTCGGGATATTGTTTCCATTACGACGAGCTCTTGTATTTAGCCATCAAGCCATGCAATTCTAACATTAATATAAGAATCATAATACAACTTGAAATCCACATTATGTTCAGGTAACGAGCTCCTCTCCCTAGGTCTTACCCACCAAGTCATGGTGCACAAAGCAATCCTCCTAAATAGACTTGCTTTTCTCAAGGAGAAGTAAACATTGTTTGTTTTGATCTCATTATACCATTGAATTATATGTCAAGGCTAAGGTCATTTTGGAGTTTTACTAACACAAATGTCTCATATTTATCATTCTCGAATGTTTGACACTTCTGTTTTCATATTTCCTATTATGTGACTGAGGCTTATGTGCCAACCTTGCTGTGGCAATAACCCCTAGCCATTTTTTTGGGAAGACTTGCGCATCTGTCTTCATTCACTTGATGAAACATCACTTCTCCATAAAGGAATATGGAGAAAATGGAAAAGCCCCACGCGTAACCCAAACCTTTTTATTTCATACCACGATGCCTTTTGGTCTTTTTATTCATCTTCTTTCTTATATAACTCTACTATCTTATTATTCGATTCCTTCTACTCTATCTCTGCAATTATATGAAGCAATGGTTCTTCATCCCTCGAAAAGCTTGTTATTTGCGATAAAGGCACTCATTTGGCAGAGAGGGCCGCCACCTTTTGTCTTTTAATGGCATCATGCCTACTTGTCACAGTGTTACTTATATGCAATTATCTGAATCAATGGTGCTTCATCCCTCGAAAAGCATGTTATTCGCGATAAAAGCACTTAATTGGCTAAGAGGCCTAAAACACAATTTTGTGGGTGCCAAACACTTGGGGAATGACAAGCACAATTATTCGTGTCAACAAAATTCATAAGGGCCTTAAGGCCTTAACAATTGATTTACAATAACAAGACATAAAGATGTCAAAGCACTTTAAAGTTATTAGAACTTTAAGGAACTAAGTCTTTCTTTTGAACTGTGCAATGATCCTAATTGGGATTAGCTAGGCCATGGAAATCACAAGGTTTGGCGGCAAAGTACAAGGACATGTCAACATGGAGACAATACCATGACCTCACCCTATTAGAGGTGTGAATAATATCTTCGCCCTTATCTGCTAGTTCAAAGAGGAAATTTTTCTTTACACATGATGTACTTAACATGAGGCATTACCATTGACCAAAAGAGTTACTTGACCCCAAGCATTGCAAGTATTTTAGCCCACCACAAACACCAAAACAAAGTGTTGATATCACCATTCTAACATCTAACAAATCTACTTTAGCCTTTTTAAACCTTGTACTTGACCCATGGCAACCTTCATTCTCAAGTTGATAGCCTACAATGTATGTCTCTCCTCCTTAACTCTCTATAACTTTTTAAGTTGTACCTTCATCCCACTATAATAAAGAATAAAAATTCCTAAATAAAGGGGAAGAAACAATAGAGATTCATTCACATGGTTTCCAATTATCATTCATAAAACATCAGTGGAGCACTTCAAATTATTCTGTTTAAGAATTAAGTTAATCCAAAAGAACTCCCCAAGCAAAGGTAAACCTAAAACACACACAAGCCTTCAGCGCAATTACTTGCTACTGGATCCCCCTTCTCTAGCTACCATGTTGGAAACCTTTTGCTTGCATATTGCCTCGATACCTTTTCTTTAACTACGTATTATTATTATGCAGCATCAACTTAGAATAGAACAAAACCCATTCTTGTGACATTATGGGTCACTGTATGGGCAAAAAGGCACTTGGTATAATTATGTAGCCAAGGTAACCGAACTAGGTCATTTCCTAGTATTTGGAAGGTAGGTGCTCCCTCGAAAGTGGCTTTCTTTTGCTGGTGAGCAGTGCACAGTAAGATTCTAATTATTGATAATCTTAATCAAAGGGGACTTGTGTTGGTAAATTAGTGTCATCTATGTAAGCAAAAACATAAGTCTGTTGATCGTCTATTTCTTCACTGCGACTTTGCGAGGGAGTTGTGTTGCTGTTCATTTTGTTCCTTTTTGCTATTGATTGGGTGTTTGAGAAGGAGGTTGCAGGTGTTTTGCCAGAGTGGAGAGGGGAGAGGGTGAAGAGAATTAGAGCCTGTTTGCTTGATGTGGTAGCTTTAAACGGAACATAATAGAAAATATTTTAATGGAGTTGAGTTCCCGTTATATAGGTTGAAGGGAGTCCTTCTCAGTAATTTCTATAGTTGGTTATCTAGAAGAAGAACTCAGGCCTTTTCTTGATACAGTAGAGTTAATTAATTCCCTTTCTTTGGGATGATCTTTTTTGGGTTAATATGCTATGCGTCCCTTTTGTGGAGCTTCTGTATATTAGTGGCATTACCTTAATGCCTTTTTTGGTCTAATACATTTACTTATCAAAAAAAATATATAGCCAAGCCAATCATCCAAGTGATAATTGCACTAGGCACCCCCGCCTATGTTCTTAAGGAGCATGTGCACTAGGCACCCACATACACAAAAACATTCATAAAATGAACACATTCAAAATACCTTTTTGTATAATGTGAGAGAGAGCAAGCCCACATATGTCCGTATACATTAAAACATATCTTTTACATGCTAAAATTATAAGGCTTTATTAGGCACGATTTAGCATCCAATCTCCACCATCCTCCAACCCCAGCAAAGCACCAAAATCAAGAAGCCTAATAACAAAACAAGTAAAATGCTGCAAACTCCAAGTGTCTGTTCCAGATTGAAATTTTGGCACTTGCACAAAAGAGACATTATGTGATTAGCAATGTATCTCCTATGTGTTTGCAACTTAAATGTTGGCTTGACCGGAATGCTGGAGAGACTTACTGTGAATCGTCACATCAGATTTTGTCGAATTGGGTCAACATGTATGTTCTACCAGACATTTTGAGGTTGTTTAAGGGCAAGCCTGGGCGTACAGGTAAGGTTGCTCTGCTACAACCTGGGCATGATAAGTTCGAATCACGGAAAGATCCCCTCCGCATGCGGGAGTAAGGCTACATGCATACAATAGTCATCCTAAAAAAAGGGAGTCCAGTGCATGGGAATCCCGCATTACGGGATCTGAAAATTGAGTATTGTTCATGCTTATTCCATAACTCAAGCCAATGGCTACCAATGGGAGTTATCTCTGTGTAGCGTGTACAATAAATCAGAATACTACACCAAGATGTATGCTATATCCACCATGATATTCTCAACATTCTCTAAACAACATTGTTAAGGAAGTGGTTACTAAATTAAAAGTTTGGGCAGGCAACACCAAGTATATTTCTCAGAATTAGGTTCATAAATGTCTAGCTACATTCTTTTTTTGACCTGCTTGTCTACCTAATGCTACCTCCTTTTGATTGGTTTAGCACCACTAAATGAAAAATATGACATTTTTTAAGGGCGAGCCTTTGCGCACCGGTAAGGTTGCTCCACTACAACCTGGGCATCATAGGTTCGAATCACGGAAACATCCTCTCCGCATGCAGTAGTAAGACTACGTACATTCTACCCTTTTTCAGATCCTGTAAAGCAGGATTTTCATGCAACTGGACTGCCTTTTTTAGGATGACTATTGTATGAGTAATATATAATTGAGTATTGTTCGTGCGTATTCCATAACTCAAGCCAATGGCTACCAGTGGGACTTATCTCTGTGTAGTGTGTACAACAAATCAGAATACTACAACATGTATACTATATCCACTATGATATTCTCAATATTCTCTAAATAACATGTGATATCAAAGTGGTTACTAAATTAAATTAAACCAGCAACTCAACAAAGTCTATCCCACCTAGTTTGGGCAGGCAACACCAAGTATATTTCTCAGAATTTAGGCTCATAAATGTCTAGGTACATTTTTTTTTGTTTGACCTGCTTGTCTACCTAATGCAGCAACCTCCCTTTTACAGGCTTAGCATATGAAAAATAAAGGGACTATCATAAAAAAATATTTTTATTGGAATAAAAACTTCAGTACTATAAGTTTCAGTCATGAGTTGTAGCCACTTATTTCCAACTTCAATTTTCTGTAGATAAGAGATTCTGTCTTGTACCTGTAATCAATAACTTTTCCTTTACGCTGACCTTTAGAGTCCAGACGATGCCTCATATCCAAATGATTCCTTGGTTTTTCCTGAATAAAATGTAGAATTACAGTAGCACCAGTTACACACAGAAAAATGTGAATGCGGCACTGCAAAACAGCAAAAGTGCGAAGGGCTGGCAATTTAACTGAAACTGTGACCTTTCGCTTCCTAGATTAGTGTAAGGGCCCAAACCAAGACAGATGTCAGACAATTCTCCTATCATGAAAGACTGCAGTGGAATTTGGAGAGGGTACTAATTGACTCCTTTTCGAGTTGAAAATATGTGGCTCCAAGTGGATGATTTCATTGAGAAAGTTCAGGTCTTGTGGAGGCGTTATGTGATTCGTAGAAGCCATGTGAAATCAGTGGATCAACTAGCAAATTTATTGACAAAACTTTTGTGTGAATCGCAAGTGAAATATATTTTTATCAAGCTTGGTACACATGATATATATGTACCAACTTGAGGGGGAGTTTTGAGAGTCATTTATATCAATATTACAATAGATGATTTAATATAAATAATTAGAAGAGCTAACCATTTAGGTTAAGCTCTCTTGTTCTTCTAATATGTTATCTTAACATCTTTCATAATCAAACACAACGAATTATCATACACAAGAATATATACTTTTAAAAAAGTGTCTAAAAATTAAGCATTTACAAAACTTAAAAGTATATTTTTATAATTTATCGGGACGAGTTTTCATCTTTTAAAAGTTTTGTATGAGAATATTATAATCAATTCCATCAAAAATTTATCTCTCTATGAATAATAGTAAGTTATCACTAAGATTAATGTCAAAATTAGGAGTAAGTACACTAATGAATATGGTTGGTCTCTTCCAGTTTCTACCATCCTCTTAGCAAGAATAACAATTCCATTAAATATTGAATACCTATCGTGAGATTGCATGTAAAAAATATAAGTATTAAGCTGATTATTAAAAATATTTGAGAAGTAGAATGTAATTTCATAGAAGCACAAATGTAATAATAGAAAAAAAAATATAAAAATATAAAATATTAGTGTTATTTTAATATTTTAAGTGGGGCACAAATATAATATTTAAAAAATACAAAAACAATATAAGAATATTAATATTATTTTTACATTTTCAGTGGTGCATGTGCCTCCACCGGTCCCAAGGTGGCTCCACACCTGTATGTAGACAGGGTGCGAGAGTTTTTAAGAGAGAGAGAGAGAGAGAGAGAGAGAGACCTATTAATGAAAATATGTAATCAAGAAGGGAATCAATCAGTCACCTCTTAATCCATTCAAGGATGAGAGGGTGGTATTTAACCTTGTGCATGATATTCTTCCTATGGGTATTTCCTACTAATATGAATGAGGATTTCCAAGATTTTCAACTTCTTGGGGTTGAGAAAGAAGACCTTTGATGAGAAAGAAGACCCTAGAGTTATGTTGAAAAATAGATTCTTATTTGTTCCATGGAATTGGTTTTAAGGTATAGCATCCATCCTTCAACTAAAATTTGGATTTTGGAATCTTTTCCATAGAGTCTAGTATAAGGTTGGCATGCCTTGTGCCTCATTTATATCCCTTGTTTATAATATCCTTGCTCATAAAAATAAAAATAAAAACAAGCCAAATTTTGTAAGTTTGTGTATATATCTTTGCATCCTAACATGTACGAGTATTGAAAACAGACACATATTCCGCAACACTACAATTCAGCAACCAATCCAAATTTACTGTGGATTGTTTCCCAGAGTATCGTTGTTAAACGGGGTGATGCACATAATATCAATTAGAAAAGGGTAAAGCAAGCTGCAATAAAATTAATTACATGATATTCAAACCCATAAAACAGGAATAAGGTTCTTCCTTGCATCTACGGAAATGTATTAAAAGCAAATTACCAGTGAACAGTACAGAAAAAATATTGAACTCTTACGTTGGAAAGTCCAAGCTCCAGCTCTTCCTGAAAATCATTTAGCATAGAAATCAGATCCAGAGAGTAAATACCCATAAAATCGGGTAAATTAGCTGTTCAGTATAATATGAAAACTTTCAAATCTGAAATAAGTTCGGCTATTCCAGCATATTAATTTATAATAAACAAATTCATGATGAAACTGTACTAGACAAATACTGCAAGGGCATCATTACGAAAAGCAGAACCCCATCACTGAAGACCAATGTAGAACAGCAAGTGAATTCGATTCTTAGGAATGCAAAGTGCGAAAAAATTCGTTTTTTAGATATTCAAGTCTTCGATGAAAAGAATGGAGAAATAACCAAATAAAACTAAGAACCCTACCGATCAATTCGTAGATGAAATCGGTACCCCATGGATAGGTGGAGGTACAGAGAAAGTAAAGGACAAGCCGTCACGATCGGAAACAGATCGATCCAAAATATACATGTAGAGAGAGAGAGAGAGAGAGAGAGAGAGATTGATCAGAGCATAGTGGAATTGTGTTTACCGCAACAGCGTTGCAAGCAGCACATTTATCATCAATGGAAGAAGCAACCGAGAAAATGGCGAGAATGGTGAGAAGGCAGGCCACTGCCCCAACGGTCATCTTGCTATTTTCCCTCGATCGTCGTTTCTGTGGCTTCCCCTCTTACTCGCCCGGACCCCTGTGCTTAAACCATCGTAAGGAGAAATTATTTGTGTCCCGTTGGTTGAAACCAATACAAATGCGACATTCTAAATTAGAGAAATTTAACAACTAGTCTTTTTCTTTAAAAAGACTTGTGTGATTTTTCAAAGGTATGCTAACATGCTCGACACATTCCATGTTGAATTGTTATAAGACATTTTCAGCATACTTTGGATTATGAAAGCTTCAGTTTCTTACTCTTTTTGTCCTTTCTAATTCTCATGCCGATAATTCGTTTTGATGTTCCCAAATCCTTCATAGCAAACTTCATGGGAGTCGTTTCGATTGTATGCCACTAAGTTCATTTGAATGTTCCCAAATCCTTCATAGCAAACTTCGTGAGAGTCGTTTCGATTGTATGCCACTAAGCCACTAAGTTCATTTGGATGTTCCCAAATCTTTCATAGCAAACTTCATGGGAGTCGTTTCGATTGTATGCCACTAAGTTCCTATGAAAAAAAGGAACAAGTGAATAATTGACAATTGTACCGTGAGATTAAAAATCTCATATATATTTGTTCATACAAAGAACATGTTACCTATATACAAGAAGAGTATCAAAATGGAAAATTGCTTTGCATAACAATAATGATCTCCATTACATCAACTAAACCTTGTATCTGTCATGAAGGTATCAAACATTTTTTACTACTGTCTAGATGCGTATTTTAACCCATACAAATTTCTTTTCAGTTTGAACACTATTTTTTTTTACTGAGTAACCTTGTGGCTAGTGCATATAGATCTTCTCATTTAAATCCCCATAAATAAATGTTATCTTAACATCTAGCCGCTCTAGATGCAAGTCTTTTGAAACCACAGTACTCAACATTGCTCTCATGTTTGAAATATTCACAATCGATAAAAATATTTTAGTGTAGTCTATTCTCGGATTTTGCAAAAACCCCTTGACTATCGACCTTACTTCCATCATATTCTTTCTTCAATTTATAAATTGACTTGTTTTGACGTGCTAACTTTTCCTTTGATAACTGTACCAAGTACCAAGTCTGTTTTGATAATAGAAACTCTATGTGAGACTCTGTTTCGTTTCATTTTTATATTATATGCATATTCGATATTTTTCTACGCATGCTTAAAATTTTTTCTTTTGCATGATTTTAAACGTTTTGATGCATGATCAAGTTTAATCAAGCATGCTGGGTTGGTCCCGAAGGTTATATAGGGAGTTGCAGTTCGAATTTCAAAATTTTTAAAAAAAGATATTTTTGGAGGTCTATAAATATCTGGAGTTAGATATTTTCAAAACTTACTCGCTAAGTTTTTTTCAATTTTCTCTCTACCTTCTCTCTAACTTCTCGGGGGGCCCGGGGGGTTTATTTTTGACGATCCAATAGCTGATCCTTGCTATTGACATCATGCTCTACGTATCTATCCATATAAAATTTTATTTCGGTGAAACTCGATTTTGCACGTGAATCAAAACGTCGAGTTCTTGACTCACCGAGATAAGATTCTAGACTTTAAAATTGTTAGAGAGTGTTAAATGTAATCTTATGCATCTTTACCGTTTTATATTTATAAAAAGGCGTTTCATGTTTTGGGAAAAGTTGGGTTTTTAGTTTGAAAACCTTTTTTCGCCGTTTTAATTGGATGAAAACGGTATTGGATGTTTCTTTTAAGGCCTTTGGTGATAGGCTTGGGCGTGTGTGAGTCCATGGGTGTTAGATAAAAGCTTCGAAGCTTCATCTTGGGTTCAGAAAGAGAAAATTGTAGCTCAAAAATATTTTATGGGCAGAATCAGTCAGCTGAACCCATAGGGTCAGTCGACTGAACAATGTTGGGCATTTTAGGCCTTTTTTCAATGTGTTTTTCAGTCAACTGGACCTGGGCTGATGGGTGTACATATTTAAAAATCATGTTTTTGAAGGTTTGGAGCTAACATTTGGGGTTGAGTTTCAACTTTTAAAATATTTTGATAAAAATCATGTATTTTCATGCTTAAATCTCAATGGTAGATGGATTGGATCTCCTTTTTATACATATGTTGTATAGCTTTGAAACTCATGTTTTGCATGTTTTGTTTGATCTCCATGTTGATGAGTGGATCTTTATACATGTTTAATGTATAAATGTGGAAAGGTTTTGATTTTGGTAAATGTTCCTCTAGATGTACCGGAATAGCGGGTATTTGACACGAGTTGCCCTCGGTGTAAGTCCGAAAACGTGCACAGAGTAAATGCTTTGTACATTTGGGCGAGTCCCCGTAAATTAAGCGATTGGGTGCTTTGTACCATCAGATTTTGGATCCGTAAATTAAGCTTTTATGTTGCGGTGGCTTCGTATAAAACTTGTATTTATCTAACCGGTCCCACGATGTGTAAGGATTGGGTAAAGGGATAGGAGTCTATAGTTGTTACATCTGTCCCTTTGTGACGAAGTCGATACATATAATTCATTCTTCTTTTTTCACTGTGGTATGATCCGTGAGGAAACAACGTTTTGGTTACTGTTTTGATAAACTGTAACTCGTTACTTGCATTAGTTTTAATGCTTGGTTTTACTTGTGGTTGAGTTAGCTTCCACCATATGATTGCATATCCTGTTTTACAGTTTTATAGTCTATTTTTATTGAATTTTGGCTCACGGTGTGGAATTTTTGTTATAAAATCATTTTCAGGACATGAGGATGATGATCTAGAGGAGTTGATCTAGTGGTGCCCGTGGTGGCGAAAGACTTTAGTAGTTTTTCTTTTTGTATTCCTGTTTCTGAAGGCATGTTTTGTACGCCTTAAGGCGATATGTATATTTCGTATGTTGGAACTAGATGTTTACTGCTTATGAGAGTTGAACATTGGGTATCCTTTTCGATTTCAACAAGTGGATTTAATTGTATGAAAACTTATTTTTATAAAAATGGTGTTTGGTGGATTTTCACGTGACCCTGGGTTTTTTGAGCGTACAACTTGATTCAGAACTCTGGGTTCGAATACCTGAGAGCCATGGAAAGAGGGTTTATCACCTGGTGAGGTTGATTGCGTATGCTTGCTTGCATGTGTTTAAAACGTTTTTATGACATGCTGATAGCTTGATAAGCATGATAGTTGGTGTATCTATGAGTATGGAGGTTGGGTCTTTGGATGGATTAGTCTTGCCTTCGGGCGCTTGGAGTAACAAATTTGGGATCCAAGTTAGAGACGCGTTTGCCGACGTATTTTCTAGTAAGGAATCTGAATAGGTTATCCAAATTGACGTGTTCGTTTTGTTGGCTCTCCTCGATATATGAGATGTGTTGCGTCACCTTTAGTGGTTATGTGCTGACATGCTTATGTGTTACGTCTTCTCGTACGTAGCATGTTGTATGAAAGCTTATCTTGTTATATTGCCTTCATATAGAATTATGTCCACGCGGGGGAGTGCGGGGATGGGGTCGTGCTTATGATCAGGTTCCAGAAGAAGAGAACGTTCGTGCCCCACAAGAACAAGTGGGTGGTGCTGATATGGTACAGGAGATGCTTGCTACTATGAGAGCTATGGAAGAGGCGACCAGGGCCGGAGTGAGGGCTCCTAAGCCAAGGGCTTCTGTGGCTATGAGGGAGTTTTGGCGGTTGGATCCTCCAACCTTTTCTGGGGAGCCGGACCCTAAAGTGGCTACTAAGTAGTTGGAAGTAACCACGGCTATCTTCGATACTCTAGATATTGTGGAGGATGCTTTGCGCGTGAACTTGGCGGCATTCCAACTGCGAGAGGATGCGAGTGAATGATGAAAGTTCGCCAAGACCATGGTGGATGACACGTGGGCCGCTTTCACGAGAGTCTTCTTGGTGAAGTATTTCCCAAGATATTCGAGAGATACATACCAAGAGGAGTTCCTCTCCCTTGTTCAGGGGAACCTTACTATCGTCCAGTATGAAGCCAAGTTCGCGAATCTATCACGGTTCGCAGCGGAGATGGTATCTACATAGGAATTGCGTACTAAGAGATTTGAGAGGAGTCTTCGACCAGCTATCAAGGATAGAATTGCAGCTATGGGTTTAGATGTGTATATTGCATTGGTAGAAGCTGCTATCCGCGTAGAGATCTCGTTGGCAGAGAGCCGTAGAGTCAGAAAGGGAAAGGGCCAGCAGAGTGATAGAGATACACCGCTTCAGGGGCGTAGGAACAAGCGCCGGAGGTCGTCGGGTCCGAGTTCACATTTTACCGGATCATATAAGCCACAGTTGTCCACGCCTTCACTTTCAGTGACCTCGACCGGAAGGCCAGTTCAGAGGGAGCTTATCTGCTATCGGTGCGAACAGCCCGAACATCGTTCGTTAGAGTGCCCGCAGAAGAGGCAGGCTAAGAGTCCAGCGCCTGTCCAGTCACAGACGAGAGACCCATCAGTCTATTTTGGGTGTGGTCAGCTGGGGCACATTCGTAGATTCTGTCCCTGAGAAGGGAGTGTACTGTGTGCGACGGGAGCGTCGGTTGCTCCATTTACCCTGAGACGATAGACTTTCCAACAGCCTAGGGCTCAGTCACCTAGGTTCGCAGAGGGAGGTGCCTCAGCACAGTTTGTGAGGTAGTCGACAGCCCATGGTGGGCAGACCAAAGCACCAGAGCTTATGTTCTTGCTGATCCCAATGCTTCTAAGGCACCAGCCGTGCTTGATGCTACAGCTACTCCGCCCATGATCAGAGGTACTCTTCTAGTGTATAGATCATGGGCCAGTGTTCTTATCGACACGGGAGCATCACATTCTTTTATCTCTTCTTCTTTTGCATCTGCATTGGGTTTGG
>JAOTRH010079968.1:0-49740 GCA_034768845.1 Heliamphora exappendiculata
TTAATAACAGGAGCTCAATGCAAGAAGATCTTGAGATTATGGGTCAGAGTACAATTATAGTTCTTTAGTGGTGTGAATTGTAATTTAATATTTTAAGAAAATTACAAAAACTGTTGCTGTCTTTCCATAATTACAGAAACCGCTGGTAAGTGTGTGTCCCACTGGAAGTCTTACTCATAATTATTCCCCAAGTACCTGCTGTAGCGCTATATATATGCGGGTAGACTGAACCAATTTTATAATATATCACAATTTGTCTTTTAAGACTAAATATATCTAGGTTTAGCCGGTATGAGTTTTTAATAGTTCATAACCCACACTACGTTCGAGAATCGCATAAGAGAATACAGTAGAAGATCTGATAGGAGTTTCAACTTGAAATCAAATCGTAGTTGAAGAATCGATCGACAAAAAGTATTCTTCTAAACTAACTTTAGTTGCACGGGTTTTATTTTTGATCGTTCGACGTCAAAATTTTTATGTTGAGCATGTTTCGACGTTTGCCCATCCAATTTATTTTTACCGTTAATTATTTGCAAAAACAATTATTTTAATAATTTTGCCTCCAACAATTTGGTATCAGAGCTGTTTTGTTTCTTGTTTTTGGTTATAGGGGCCGGGTAGTTTTAAAACTGTTACTAACTTTGTTTTACAGGGGTTCTAAATCTCAATTTATGATCATCAATTATTTTCATATTTGATTGAATGTGTGGTTGATGATTTAATTTAATTAATATTTTTAACCACGAGAGTTGATCGTGGTAGATTGATTGTGAACTCTACGGAGGCATAGGATCAAGTAAAAATTATTGTTTTCGGTTTTTAGTTTTTTTTTTAAAAAAAGACGAAGAACAATATGAAGAACGGTAAACAAGCAGTGGCTTTGGGTTATCAATTCTTGAATCCATGGAATCGATTTTAAAAGCTAAACGAAGCATAAGTAGGCTACGGTGAAAAAAACGAATTTTGTGAAAGATAATTTTAATTCCAAAAAATTTCATTCACTGAGCACTATTCCAATCTGTTTGGCGGCACAAGGAAAAAAAATAAAAAAATTTATTTCAAACGGTGCAACTTCAAACTGTTCAGCACAAACAGCAAAACAGTAAAGTAGTAGTGTTTTTCACTGCAGCGGTTTCCAGCACCAAAACGCAGCAGCAATGTTTCCCAAAAACTGTTGCAGCACCAGTATTTTCCAAAAATCCAGTGGCGCAGTTTTCCACCAACAGCGCAAATCTAATCCCAGAAAACTATTTCGGCGCTGTTTAATCAAAAGCAAATAGTGCAGTTTTTCAATAGTGGCAGCGCAATCCTAGAAAACTATTTCGGCGCTGTTTAATCAAAAAGCGAACGGTGCAGTTTTCCAACAGTGGCAGTGCAAATTCGAAGCAACCAGTGTTGTGCGCGGGAGACGCACAGTGCGTGTGTGGTGGCGGCGGTGGTGCTGGTGGCTCTGGGCTGTTTTGACTCAATATTTCTGATATACATTGATCAAGGAGTATTATATTTGTATATCACTACGTATCAAGAAGTCCTGATGCAATTAGAATACAAAAAACTGATACAGATTAAACTATTGAAGCTTATCTCTTAACAAAAGACTGAAACTCTTTAAAGTTTCAATTCGATCATAAAATCTGGATATATTTATCGTGTATTTAATTTCTTTATTAACTGCGTGAATAATAAATATTAGTTTTATTTATCCTATTAATTTAATTAATTCGAATATTCGATTTTAATTAAAATATTTTGTAATAAAAAAGAAAATTAAGTTTTTTTAAATTAATTAATTTTAATTAAATAAAAAAACTTTAGATATTTTATTTTATTTTTCAAAATATCACGTTTAAAGATGATTTTTTTTAAATCGAATACCTTGAAAAATGTGAGAATTAATTTTGATTTTTGTATTAATAAAATAAAAAAATATTTAATCAAAAGAAATTATTATTTTTTAAAAAATATGAAACGAAAAATAAAATAAATACCTTTAACCACTACCTTACCTGAAAAATTTAAAAAAACTATGCATTTATTAAAATTTATTTTTACGCATTTAAACACGAAAAGATGGTTTGACAAATCAGAATCTTTGGAATCGTGTACACGAAAATATATTTAATTTTTTCTGATTGTGTGTTTTCAAAATTAAGAAATTTATTTTAATTAAACGAAATTTTATAACCCTAAAAAATATTTTAAGATTTTAAGTGGGAGAATTTATTCATAGATAAATCCCGCGGTCTCCATCACCAACTTGTAAGCGATACAATTAAACCCTACGTGTTGGCAGTAAGGCTTTTCTCCCCATCGGACAAATTAATTGCGGTATCGTCAGTACAAACCTCATTTAGGGATAATTCTGGATAATTGTTAGTATGGATTACTTCTCCATCTGAAAGGCTCATTGCAAAGCGATTGATTTGGGATTAGGTGATGGTTAACACTTAGTTGTTTATAATAGTATCATCTCCATCTAAGTTACTGCTATTATGTACTGGACCGATACTATATCAGCTATTTAATTTTACTTGGTAAGATCAGCTGTCTAAATAGTAAAATTAAAAGTAATTGGCCTGTCTGGTCTTATGAATGATAGTAGACGTCCTCCCATCGAGGCATGCTGTTTTCAGGTTACCAGACTGCTGGCGAATTAATTTTAAAATGGTAGAGGAAATCAAATTAAAATGAATTTAAATTTTTACTCATCATAATTAATGGTATTTTAATTATGTGATTCTCATGATACAAATGGCTTTCAATCCACTCGCTTCCATTCTCAAATAAAACAAACTTACGGGATCGAATTATGTTGACTGAAAATAGAATTTGGACATTGTATTAACTGCTGAGGATTACAAGTTTGTTTTAACTGAGATATGTCTACCAGTACCTGATGAGGGGGCTACCGAAAGAAAAATCCAGACCCATCAGAAGTAGCAGAAAGCTGATCAGATGGCTCGTTGTTATATTTTGGCTTCAATGTCAAATATTGTGCAGTATCAGCATCAGTCTATGCCCAGTGCCTATGACATGATAATGAATCTCAAAGAAATGTTTGGAGATCAAAATCGTGATGTTAGGCAGGCCATGAGATCTCTAATGAATGCAAACATGGTTGAAGGTACACCAGTTAGGGATCATGTTCTAAAGATGACTAGTCTTCTAAATGAACTGGAGATCCTTGAAGCTGAAATTAATGGGAAAACCCAAGTTGATATCATACTCCAGTCACTACATTAAAGTTTTAAGCAGTTCTGCATGAACTATTCTATGAATAAGCTCAGCTACTCACTGAAAGAACTTCTTAAAGAACTTCAAGCAGCCGAAGGTGTTCTTAGGAAGCCAGGTTCTGTGTATGTGGCTGAGAAAGATTCTTCCTCTAAAACGAAAAGTAACGAAAACAGTTCAGACACAGGAAAACACAAGTCTAAAAGCAATTAAGGGACCAAAAGCTAGTGTGAAGAAATCGAAAGGCAAGTGCTATCACCGTAACCAATTTGGGCATTAAAAAACACAGTGTCCGATTTTTCTCAATAAGAAGAACAAATAAGATAATTTCTGTTCACTGGTTGTTGAAACATGTTTAGCGGTGTTATCTACTAGTACCTGGTGTGTAGATACGGGAGCCACTAATCATGTCTGTAATTATTTGCAGGGGTTCTAAAAAACCAGACAAGTCAGTGATAGAAAAATCTACCTGCACATGGACAATAATACAAGAGTGGCAGTAGTTGTATAGAAGATGTCACTCTCAGTTTTAGTAGAGATAGAATACTACTTCTAAAATATTGTCTTTATGTACCTTCGATTTGAAGGAATTTAATTTCAATTTTGAGTTTAATAAATGACAAATATTATGTTCATTTTGGTGACTCTGTTGTTGTGAAGAAAAATAAATATTTTATTTGTTCTAGTACATTGGTCGATAATTTATATGTTGTATCTTCTATCTCTTCTACACTGCAACTAACTGAATGAATAATACATCTACTTTACCATATAAGAGAAAGTTTCTTTCCTTAATGAACCAAACGTTTCTTTGATACTTACGCTTGGGCCATATTAATCTAAAAAGAAAAAACAGACCGGTAGCAGATGGACCTTTAAGTTCATTAGAAATGAAGGCACTTTCAATCTGTGAATCTTGCTTAGAGAGTAAGATGATCAAGAGGCCATTTTCAGCCAAAAGCTATAGAGCTAAAGAACCGTTGGAGTTGGTTCATTCTGATGTGTGTAGTCCTATGAAAATTTGGGCTAGAGGTGGGTTTGAGTATTTCGTCGATTTTATAGATGACTACTCAAGGTATGGATACATTTACCTTATGCACCGTAACTCTGAATGTTTTGAGAAATTCAAAAAATTCAAAATGGAGACAGTGAAACGCCTAGGTAAAAGTATCAAATCACTACGATCTGACCACGGTGGGGAATACCTCTTTGGAGAGTTTAAGGACTACTTATCATTAGAGGGAATTACGTCCCAGTTGACTCCACATTGCACTCCGCAGTAGAATGGTGTGGCAGAAAGAAGGAATAGGACTCTTACGGAGATGGTAAGGTCCATGATGGGTTATTCAGATTTATCCGATTCGTTTTGAGGACACGCTTTAGAGACCACGGCTTACATTTTGAACTTAGTACCTATTAAGTTAGAATCTTCTACTTAGAATTGGGGACCGAGCATAAGCCTAGTCTGAAATACATTCGTATTTAGGGGTGTCCAGCACATGTACTGAAAGAGAACATGAGTAAGTTGGAACCAAGGACGAAAGTCTGTTTCTTTGTGGGGTGTCCCAAGGGAACGAAAGGTGATCTATTTTATAACCCTAAGGATCATAAGGTCATTGTTAGCACCAATATGCGATTCTTGAAATAGTATTATATTATGGACCACAAACCCAATAGCAAAATTATTTTGAAAAAAATGAGAGAAAATACTAGTAGAATGGTAGATGAACCACAAGTCACCGATATTCCATTACCTCGTCGTAGTGGGAGAATTATCGAGATAGGTGCAAATCAAGAACAGGGTGTTGATGCACAGGGTTCAAATTCTGCACAACTTATTACTGCTAGTACACAGACACAGGTAGTGGCTCATCATAGTGGGAGGGTTGTTCATCAACCTAGTCGGTATATGTTCTTGGGAGAGTCGTATGATAAGATCCCGCTAGAACTGAATACCGAGCCCTGTAACTATAATGAAGCACTACAAGATAAAGATGCAGATCTTTGGCAAATGGCAATGAATTTAGATATGAAATCTATGTATTCTAATCAGGTATGAAAACTTGTAGAACCACCCAAAGGGGTAAAACTCATTGGATGCATGTGGATCTACAAGAACAAGAGAGGAGCAGACGGGAAGGTTGAAACCTTCAAAATTAGGCTTGTTGCTAAAAGGTTCACTCAGAAAAAAGAGATCGACTATGAGAAAATCTTTTCGCCGGTAGCCATGCTTAAGTCTATCTGGATTCTCTTATACATTGCCGCACATTTCAATTACGAAATTTGGCAAATGGATGTTAAGACAGCTTTTCTTAACGAAAGTCTTGACGAGTGTATCTATATGATACAACTAAAGGAATTCATTGCAAAGGGCCAAGAATAAAAATAAGCTTAAGAGATCTATTTATGGACTTAAGTAGGCATCGAGGTCTTGGAATACTCGGTTTGATCAAGCCATTAAGTCTTATAATTTTGATCAAAGTCCAGATGAGTTCTGTGTGTACAAGAAGTATGACGGAAGCGTGATGATATTCCTAATACTTTATATAGACGATATCTTGCCCATCAAAAACGATGTAGGGGGATTATCTACGGTTAAAGTATAGTTATCTGAGCAGTTCGATATGAAGAACTTGAGAGAAACCAGCCACATCCTTGGGATTAAGCTTGTGCGAAATCAGAAACAAAGGATGTTGGGCTTATCACAAGTAAAATATATCGATGATATCATTTCTCGTTTTAGCATGCAAGATTTCAAGAAAGAATTTATCATTTTCAGGCATGAAATTACTCTATCTAAGGATCAGTGTCTTAAGACACCTGATGAGATAGAGAAGATGAAGACAGTTTCTTATGCTTCGACAGTAGAAAGTCTCGTGTATGCTATGTTTTGCACTAAACCCGACATCTGCTTTGCCGTTGGCATGGTTAGCAGATATCAGTCTCATCTAGGACAAGAGTACTGGACTGCGGTAAAAAAATATAATCAAGTACCTCAAAAGAATTAAGGATTATATGTTAGTTTACCAAGAAGACAGTATAGTATCTTTGGGGTTTACAGACTTAAATTTTCAATCAGACATAGAGCTTGTATCAGGAGACAATCTTGCAGATCCTTTACAAAGAGCTTACTGGCTAAGAGTTTTGATAGTCAAGTAGAGGGAATGAAAGTCAGATGTATAACGGTATGATTTTGAGTATAAGTGGGAGATTGCTATGATTGGTATACTGAAAATTATATTTTTAGTATTTAATTTTATTTTAATAAAATTAATTTTTTATTTTATAAAAAATTTTATGAGCAATGTATGCATATCATTTCTTTGTTATACATGGATATCCAATATTCTGTATAATATTTAATCTGGTGTGTAGAGTACGATTTACACACAAAAGATCAGATTTTAAGTTCTTGTAAAATATAAGTTTTACGTTCAGAGTTCAGATGGAAATAGACATATCATCAATACGACTGTAATTCAGAGTTTTAGTTACAGGTAACAGATAATAGCATCGTATATTGTTCCAACTCTCTGTACTAGTACACTTTGTGTGTATTGAACGGGACATTTAGGGTAATTAATTTTATACTGACTATATAAATTAATTCACACCCCAAGATTATTATGAATAGTACTTATTCTCATAATTTTAAAATAATTATTGATTTGCATATATTTAATATTCGTTGTTTTGATTCATTAAAGGGTACGATCTTATATGGGTCTATATTCCCAGTGAGTTGGATAGCGATATTATTTATATGATAAATATTAATTATTGACGGAATTCGCGTCCCAAAAGATCGGGATTAATGATACCCCTTAAGGAAGTTTATAAGTTTTGACCGGGCTAAACCCTGCAGGTGGATTGTATTATTCGGCAGTCAAATAAGTTAAGCGGAAGGGCTTAAGGAATATCAAGATGTTGATTAAATTAAATTGTCAGTAATTAAATTTAATTGGCGAGTATCAAAAATCTTAACGTGGGGAGAAATGGTAAGTATTTAATAATAGGAGCTCAATGCAAGAAGACCTTGAGATTATGGGTCATAGTGCAATTATAGTTCTTTAGTGGTGTGAACTGTAATTCAGTATTTTATGAAAATTACACAAACCGCTACTGTCTTTTCATAATTCTAGAAACCGCTAGTAGGTGTCTGTGTTCCACTGGAAGTCTTACTCATAATTACTCCCCAGATCCCTGCTGTAACTCTATATATATGTAGGTAGGCTGAACCAGTTTTATAATATATCATAATTTATCTTTCAAGACTAAATATATCTGGGTTATGCCGGTACGAGTTCTCAATAGTCCGTAACCCACACTATATTTGAAGATCGTATAAGGAAATATAGTAGAAGATCTGATAGGAGTTTCAATTCGGAATCAAATCGTAGTTGAAGAATCGATCGACAAAAGGTATTCTTCTAAATTAACTTTGGTTGCACAGATTTTATTTTTGATCATTCAACGTCAAAATTTTTATCTGGAGCCCATTTCGGCGTTTGCCCGTCCAGTTTATTTTTACCGTTAATCGTTTGCAAAAATAATAAACTTGGCAGTTTTTCCTTCAACAGATTGAAACTGCCAATCATCCCTAGAGATAAAGAAAAAATGACATTTCCAGTGCTTATTGAAGGAGGGAAGGCCAGCGATCAGCCTGCGACTCCCACGAATTTGGAGGTTAACATACCCCGAAAGGTGTATAACAGGTTTGTAGCACCAAAAAAGCTCATGGATGGTCAGGCATCTCTTCCATTCGCTAAGAACTTGCCAAAGGACCATACTCCCTATGAGAATCCTCCAAGCATTGGGGACTAACAGACCAAGAGCGATTTCAAGAAATTGAAGGAATTCCCTAACAAGCAAGGGCATTGGGAATATAAGTCTGGCTTAAAGAGCCCCCTAAAAAATGCAAACCTCCCCAGGAACGTTAGAATAAGCTCGTTCGTCGGCGGAAGGGGCTCTAATGCGAGTGAGACTGGGAATCTGGAATTGTAATCGCAACCGACCTAAATCTTAAGCCTCGGTTGTCGAAGGTTCTGAGTCAGCAGAGAAAGGAATATGTACACGCCCAATTGTCATGTGTGGGCGATCGAGAAGGGCTTCTTATTAAGTTTGGTCAATGGCTAGAGCTTCAAGAAGATCTAATTATTCCTCGCTCAATGGTTCGGAAGGCGAGGGCTCTTTACAGTGAGAAGATCCTGGAATTGTTTGTTCTCTCGATGTCTCAATGGAAGAACTTTTGTCTCGAAGAGAGAAGAGAGGAATGGGAATAGAATGTCAAACAGAAAGGGGGTTAGGTAGCTCCGAAGAAGGGTTATAAATTGGTAAAGGAAATTGATTTTCTAAGAGGTAATCGGCGGTAGGTGTCATACCAGAAGAAGAAGCCCCTTGAGAGATTAGGGCTCTGTTACGCCTAACCTCAAGAAAAGAGGACTCTATCTCTTCAGAGTCACTGGATAGCACGATTTGATTCGTACCTCTGGGCATAAATCCTAAATGGAGTTGGGTAATCAAAACCCTAATGACTCTAGAGAATTCAAGAATCAACGAAGAACAACTACTGAGAAACTCAAAAAGAAACCACGAATAAACAACAAGAGTTAAAGAAGTTACCAGAGTATAGCAACCTTGATCAATGCAATCTAGGCGATGCGATTGTTTGGAATTTCTCTATTTCCTCTCCTTTGCACAAAGACAAGCTGTGAAGTGTAAATGAACTTTGCCCCTTCAATTCGAAAACTAATAAGAGCGCTCAAGATAATCGATGGTTTAGATGCGGCCAAATGTTATACGATCAACGGGTGAAGCAAGACGAGTGGGGGAAAAGCACAGAATTCGAATGATCTTCTCCACGTGACAACATAACTTCTTTTGTTTCTCCTTGAAAACCAGCAAGGAGCTGTTCCCCCTAGAAAATCCCAAAGGTTGTACGACAACATAAATGGCGCAGCCGTCGAAAACCTCATGACACAATTAACATTCCTTTTTTACCACGCATGAATAGTGGGAAGAATTTTTAAAGAAATTTGGTTCCAAAAATACCTAGAAAAATAAAACATCTTATACTCTTGACCTGTTTCAATAGAAAAGCACCTGTGAAAAATAAAGAACTACTAATGGGGGAATAAATAAACAAGACCATGGGGGCGTAGAAGCCCAAAATAAGATTCATTGATGCCCAAGATAGCACTCCTGAGTAGCTCGACAAGATGGAACGGATGACCACTATACACCCTGGTCGAGAGGCGAGTATCATGAGTAGCACATGCGATCAATATGGGATTTCAATTTATTTAGTTACAACCGTCTTTACGTGATTGGTTGGTTATGTAACTCTACAACTATATAAATAAGATAACAAAATGAAATGAGAGGTACACACAATAAAATCTATTTTCAATGACAGATTATGTATTTGCTCATTACTTAGTGATTACTCTATTAGAATTCTAATTTTTTTGTCAGAGGAATCTCACCAAAAATCATTTCAGCCCTCCTTTTTAACGATCCTTCCACTCCTTTTCAGGTTCGGCTCAGTGATCCTATCTCAGCCATGAAAGAGCATCATCATTGTGAATTTTAATATCGATATAGATAGTTTGAGACCAGTACTGGCAGGGACAGCACTGCTTGATTTGTGCTGTTAACGATCATGGCAACATATTTTTATAATTAAATTTATTTATTAGATAAAATTTGTTAAGTTTATTATTTATATAAAAAATAAATATAATTTAATATCTATTATTTTTAAGTAAATATAATTTAATTATATAGTTATAAATTTTAAATAAATTTTATTTTTTAAAATTAATAACAAATTTAATAAATTTTTGAAATAAATAAATTCAATGATAAGAATAGATCAAAATGTCGTGCTCAACCGCGTGTTTTCCTTCACCCTATTCGTTGTGAGAGATGTACATAAAACGAGATTCCATAAACGTCATGTATAGTTTAAAGAGCAATTGATTCAAGAAAACAAAACAAAATTAAAAGTCAAAATGAAGTATTAACAAATAAAAATAAAAAAACTAAACTTGTATAAGGCCAACCAGTACCATAACATATTCAGTGACCCCACACCTCATCCACTTGTATAAAATTCCCAAATTACCCTCCCTTGCCTTCCTCCAAGTTGTGGCCTCATCAAACTTATAGACTATTCAATAAATTAACAAATATTCCCAAACAAAACCAAAAAAAATGAAAAAAAAAAAATACCTGCAGAGGGCAATAGTAGCAAACATCGCAGAGTATGATAAAAGCACGAACCAGAAACCAATCGTACGGCTCTAGTTATTCTTCCATGGCTTTACGGTGAAGAGAACCACGAACAGGATGATGATCAGGAGCAGGAGGATGGCACAGACGGTCCACTTCCGCGTGTTCTTCTGGTGTTTTCTGGCGAAATCAAGCTGCTGGGCCCCATCCTTGATGAAGGAACTTGCCCTGTTGACCTGCGATTCGATGTCGTCGAGCTGCTCCCCCTGCGCCTCCACCAGCACCGCCATGTCCAGAAACACCTGGTGCAGCTCCTTCAGGTTCCTCTCCATCTCCTTCACCCCCTCGTGCCTCTCCTGAATCTCCATGATCGTGTCCAGAACCGTCCCCCTCCCCTGCTCCTGAATTGCCTTCTGCAGAAACGTCTCGCTCTCCCCCGTCGAGATCAGCCGGTCAATCGTCGTCGCGTCGGCGTTCTCACCGGTCACGGTGTAGTACCGCCGCTGCACGGTCTCCCTGTACTCCCCGGCGATCTCTTGCCGGAGCGCGTTGAACGAGTTCATCGAGTCCTGGAGCTTCTTGCGGAGGCCGTTGACGACGGAGGTGCGGGTGCGGTCGGAGGAGCTGCCGGGCCCGCAGCCGGGGAGGCTGCGGTTGGCGGCGTTGTTTCGATCGAGGGCCTCGAGGCGGACCTTGATCACCTTCGCCTTTCTGAGCGCCGAAGCGACGTCGGTGTCCATCCGGGATCGGAGATCTTTTACCGATTTCGCGTTGTGGAGAGTCTTGCTCTGGTCGTGGGCGCGCCGGAGGTTGTCGCAGAGGGTTTCGAGATCTCTGAGATCGTCCTTGATCGACTCCACGTCCACGAAGAACTTGTCGAGGTTCACCCCGCCGGACGAATTCGACATCTGGACATTTCCAGTCGGAGACTGGTTGTCTTCGCTCCGGAACCGAGAAAACGAACCTGAAAACAGATCGTTCATTTTGGAATCAACTGAACTTTGGTATCAAATCGGAGGTAGAAATCTTATCAATCAATCAATCAAATTTGGCACTGAAAGAGAGGATTTGTTACTTTATTGGGGTAGGAGAGGTGGGTACGAGGGAATTTGACTTGGTTATTGGGGAGAGAAAGATGGGTTTTAGAGAGAGGGAGGGAAAGATTTTAAGACGTGAAGTTTGGTTCTTGAAGGGCGGCTGATTTGGAGAAGACTAGTCATATAGGTCGCCAGTTCAACCTAACTTTCCTACACTTACAGGGTAACGGAAGCGAGCAGAAGAAGAAGTCAACCGAAGTTGATGAGAAAGGTAAGGTGCAAGTGAAAAACGCGTCTGAGCAAGGCATTCGTACCGGTTGTTAAGGATCATTTGGCATCCTCACCAAGTCGGGTTCAATCTCGTCTCTTTCAACCGTTACAAAAAAAAAAATTTGAAAAACACATCGGAAATGAAATTTTGAGGAAAAGAAAAATTATACGAAAAATTAACTTTATAAGCTACTATGCAATGTTTGGTATTTTTATAAACCTCATTAACTTTTTAAAACTTTTTAAAGGAAAAATTTATATGTATCTTAAACATTTAAAGTGTTTGTTTGGGATAGTTTTTAAATTTGACTTTTAATATATTTAATTTTTTTAAAAATAAAAAATAAAAAAATAAGAGTATTTGAGATAATTTTTTGTAATAATTTTTTTACTTTTTTACTTTTTATTGAAATGTCTAAAATATTTATATTTTTAGATTTTAAATTGTAGTGTTTGAATATTAGTACCGCTTTTTTTTGTTTTTATGAGTATGGTTGACTTTTGTATGTCAGAGTATTATAATAATTTTGTTTGAAAAAAAGTTAGAGTATTTGGGATATGTATTGACTTGTTTTTATTAAATTAAGAGATAAAAAAATTTAATTTTATAAAACCAAATAGTGCTACTTAAAAACTAATTTTTTGCAAAAAAATTGACTTAAAAACTAGCCCAAACAGGCCCTAAGTCTGGTTTTAAGTGAAATAATTACAATAATTTTAATTAAAAAATAAAAAAATACATTATCTCAAATTTTACAACTTAAAATTAAGAAGTAATAACATATTATACATTTTAATAAAAAAACAAGAAAAACACCTAAACGGATTATTCTAAATAATCTGACTTCTATTATATATATATATATATATATATATATAGTAAATTAAAATTTTTAAACATTTCAAGGGCTAAATATACCAAAGTTTTTATTATATTAAAATTTTTAATTAGTAAAATTATGAATAATTTTTTTTAGTCCTGTATTTTACTACTCTGTTTTACTAACCTTGTGTTTCGTATATCTAAAAATTTAATTTTTTTTATAAAAAGATTTTAATTTTTAAGTTGGTGTTTGATATTTTTAAAAAGTTCATTAATATTCTGTCATTTTTGATTCAAGAAGAATGATAGTTTATGTAGATTTGAGACGCTCTAAATTAACCTTCGCAAGATATTTTAGCAAAAGTTATAAAAAAAATATCTAAACAAAATTTTTAAATAATCTAATTTAAAAAAAAACACACTAAACTGCATAAAAGTTAAGCTTTTTAAATATGGACTAAATATACTAAATATTTTTATTACATTAAAATTTTGTAACTAGTAAAATTAATAATAAATGTTTTATTAATAATACGTTTTTTATATTATAGAATCATGTAAGTTGTATATAATAAATGAAAATTTAAAAATTAGTTCTTTTTTTAGACCACATAAAAGATTTAATCTTACAATTTTTATTTTAAGAGATTTAGTCATATTAAATTTATAATAATTATATTATGTCTAATTTATTTTTATTTAAGAGTTAATCTTTTTCATTTTGAACAAACAAAAAATTCAAATAATACATTTATCAAACTATCATAACTATTGAGAATGAAAAGTGATATATTTTTATTTAACTAATATCTCAATTTTATGAACTGATAAATATATTACATATCGCATATGACAAAAATTATAATAAAAAATTATCACGAGACTAAAACTCTATTATTAATTGATAATAAAATTTATACTAAAATTACTTTATAAAAACAATATCCATTACATAGATTTAAATATAAGAACCAAATAGATTTAATGATTACAACCATACCTTTGGTAAAAAAGATAAAAATAGAAAAAAGAGAATGGTCTCTTTGAATGAATCCAGTAGAATTTGACCTCTTGATATTTAATGCTCATTTGCCTATCCACTTTAAATAAGCTTAGAGTTATTTTTTTTTTATTTTTGGCCTATAGTTTAAAAAGTCAAAATATTTTGTTTTTCAATCTTTAGTTTTTCACCTATTTATTTTTAGATTTTTTTACTTTTTTCATAATAATTTTTAATTTTAACTTTGTTACATATAAAATTAAACAAATTAAAACTAAACAATCATACTCTAGTGCACAACTATTCAACAACTAAGTTAATTTATGTAAATTTTTTCGGTAATTCGAAGTGTATATGAACTCCTGTTATAAAAATTATTATACATCAAGAATAGATGAAGGAAATAAAATATATGCAAAGAGTGATTTGTGTTCCATCAAAAAAGATCTAAAGCGTTTGTGTTCTGATCAAGAACTTTGCTACTCTTAATTTTACAAATCTATGAATTGAAAAAATTGAAAAAATGTAAGCAGGCCTTGTGAAGGAGAGTGTCGTCGGTAATGATCGTCGTCAATCGCAGCTTTCGTTGTGAGAGGGGATGTCACTAATTGTAGATCTTGTAGATCACATACTTTGCCATAGGAGACAGTGTTGTTGTTCCGACCAAAAAAAAATAAATGTTCGGCACCGAAGATAGTTTGGATTTGTTTGGGAATGGATTGGATGAGAATATCTTCTTTAAGGTTAAATGGCATTTTAAGAAATTTACATTGAGTATATATTGACTTTTCAGGGGTTTAAAAGTCATATATTTTTCAATTAAATAAATTTTTTAATTTTTTAATTTAAAGTGGTTTAAAGTCAAAATGCAAGTTTAAAGTTAGGTTGCCAAATAAACTCTTAATAATAGAAATTTTTTTAAAATATTCAATCTTTTTATTTATTTATTCACAGACATTGTATATATACAAAGAAATATTGCAACCTACTAATCTACTATTTTACGAAATAAAACGAAAAAACTAACTAATCACGTTATCTAACCCACTGTTAAACCCTCTCATTACTTTCTCGAAATTTTAAAAAGTATAAAAATAATAATAAATCATATGCTTAATATTTGTACCTTCTAAGATCAACTTTGCCCTGAGGATTAAAATAAATAAAGGTTATATAGAAGTCAACTAACAATCTTAAATTTAAAATAATAAAATCTAAAACTATAAATAATTTAATGTATTGAGCAAAGCCGTGTTTTGATTCTCTTATAAATTGTTGTCAAAACAATAAAGCATTTCTCTCCCATAATGTTGTTTTTTCATTGAGCAAACTCCCGGCAATCCTAAATGTTTTATCTTCATTTGTAATAAACTAAGCCGCTATTTGAGATATCTAAAAAGTTTGATTTTTAAGTAGTTTAACTTTTTTTTTAAAAGTAATAAAAAAAGTTAGAATGTTTAGATTAATTTTTTATTGTAGTTTTTTTTTTTTATTAAAATATTTAATATACCATTGCTTTTTTATTTTTAAGCTGTATTATTTGTGATATTGGTATAATTTTTTTTTGAGGAGGGTTAACTTTTTTTAATTAAGAGTATTATAATAATTTTAGTTCAAAAATGGTAAAGTTTTTGAAATGTGTATAGACTTTTTCTTAGATTAAAATATGATTAAAAAATAGTTGGATTTTTTGAAAAACCAAACAGTACGACTTAAAAGCTTGCTTTTTTGTAAAAAAAAAAAATCAATTTTTTTGAAATTCCAAACAAGCCCTAACTTTTTGAAGACATGGTCTTGTGTTGGTTTGTTCATCTTTACCATCTCTTCATTATAATCTTATTTTTATCAGAATTTTAATCTAATTAGAGATTTAATGAATCGTTTGCTATGCTCATCATTTTCAATAACAGTGTCTACATTTCTTGTAACTTTTCCACAGTGAATGCAGGCATTTTGTGGTAAGACTATTGTTAATAGTTAATGGCTCTAATATCAGTTGATACAATCTTATTGAGTTAAAAGTAAAAATAAAAAAAGAAAATTTTCTCAATTCAAGAGGCGAACCTTCGATGATTCTATTCAAGAAGAATCTAACCTCGAGTTCTTCAACAATATAAGAATTTTTAAAATATATTCAATTCGCTTTTATTCATTCACAAGTATCATATATACATAAAAAAAAATTGTAACTCACTAGCCTACTATCCTTCAAAATAGGAAAAATTACTTATCCCATTATTTAGAGTAATATTATTCGTTGCCCCAAAGGGGTATGGACATGTGATGCTTCAATGCCATTAAGAGTCACACGATCACGCAAGCTCATCTCTAAATATAGGGGCGTATATAATCATTTGCTTCCTAATGGCATTGGGGAAAGTCCTTGTTCCTAGGACAACGAACAATTTCTCCATTATCTAACTTACTACTTGTTTAACGTCATAGCTAAAAAATTTGTATTGTTGATTAATCCACCTATTATATAATTCAAGACTAATATCGTAGACACCTTATGTTGATCAGCAATAATGCGCAGACCAACTAATTATCCGTATCCAATTATGAAATACAATTTAAAAAACAAGTACAATCTTTGATTAGAATGAATCGATACACAAGTCGCCTAAAAGTCCCATTCGCCTAAATTGCTCCTCTATCTTTAATCTTTTTCATGGACTTCTTTTTGTACTCATTTTCACACATTGCAACCCTTGTTTTGAGTTGTTTGTAGGCCCATGATCCCATTTATAATCAGCTAGAGAGAAGTTCTAATGATGAGTCTATTTCGATAGCTTTCCACCCGACAGGTGAAGATATGATAAATAGTGATGGAAAACCTCTAGAAAGCTTTGGTAAATGTCCAAGTGACAGTTTCTTAGATTGTCACCTGTATTGCTGAATCTCAAACTTGATCTCCAGAAAATATGCCTGTCACACTCCGCTCTCGCAAGATACTCTACCTGTATAATGAGATATATATGATCTCGTCACATTCTAGTTGCCTCAAGAAAACTACAAGGCTTAGCCAAGAACAATAACTTTCCATAAAAGATTGGCTCAAAACATTATTTCATTGAAATTAAAGAACATAAGATCAAGGGGTACTCCATCCCATACATCATAACTAGGACACTCCATCCCATATCATGTAATACATCTCAAAACTAAAACTCTTAATCTCCAACATGATATGTATTATAATTACTAACCATAAGATGAAAGACGACAAAATAACATCTAAGCTTCGAGCTCAAGCCTAAGACGTCGACAGTGGTAGACCAACTTCTAGCAAAACTTACTATCTACAGCTACAAAAGGTTACAAGAGTGTACACTTAGTATTATAAAGAATAAGATGAAGACAAAATACTCATTTTAAGAATACCGAAACATCTTTAAAATGTGGTTCATTATACTTTAACAAGAGATGTGAAAACGCCGCATTCATTTCATCACGAGAAAAATCTCACAAGTTATAAATAATTTTTACATTTCTCAAAGACATAATTTAGGCATAACAGCCATAATCCAAAAACATCAAAATTGTATAATCAAGGCTTGGCAGTCACAACACGTTTCATTTCTCTCTATAAGACTTGACAATTACCATACTTTATCATTTCTTACAACAGGTTTAATAGTCACAATACATTTTAATCTTTTCTCACAGTTAGACTTAACAACCATAACACAAACACTTGGAGTGACTACTCCCATACACACATAATGAACACTTTTAGAGTGACTACTCCCACACAGGGCGAACACTTAAGAGTGACTACTTCCACATGGGGTGAACACTTTTAGAGTAACTACTCACACTTAGGAAAAATACCTTAGAGAAATTACTCAAATAGGTCGGATACCCACAATAATATAGCACTTTAATCAAAAGTATATCATTAACATCATCTATTTTTCATACACATATTGCCTCCAACAATATACATAGCACACTTTGTAGGATACTTTAGGAATAGACAAATAATAAACAATAATGGAGAGGTGAAATATGCGAAGTAGCCAGAAACACAGAACGGAGAGAGACGAGGTTGGGTGAAGGAGAAGGTTAATTGAGTATGGAGTACTGGCAGTATGAACAATGTATCTGATTATCAAAATTTGATTCATCCGAAAGTGTGGTTATCCCTCCTATTTATAGCACTCAGAGGAGCCATGTTGGAGTTCGGATAGAACTCTTTCAAGAGATCGAATCGGATTAGGAGAGGCGATAACGGAGTATCAAGAGATTCTATCCGATAATCAGTCAAGTAATGTTCTACTCCAACTCAACTAGGTCGGCAAACAGAAGCCCCACGGGCACCCGACCAGCTCAGGTTAAGTACCCAACCCACTCAAGTCGAGTGACTCGGGGGTCACTCGAGTGACTCAAGTGGGAGGATCTGTATGACTCGACAAATCATTTTCTTAGCCACCAAGCCACATGTCTCCCAACGTCCCGTGTAGGACTGTACTGTCATTGTCTTCATTGTCTCTAGGACAGTCTTTCAATTCTTAGAAGAATCTATAATCATATAGGCTGTGTTATATCTTGGCTGTTCAATCTGTGCTGGACCACATAGTCGGTGCTATGTTGTCATGATTAGGTAGTCAAAACGACGTTACAATCTGTGTTGTCTTCACGACCCATGTCGTGGCAATAATACCGTATGTGCTGTGTTATACAGTCTATGCTGTCTTCATAGTCTATGCCATGGCAATAATACAGTTTGTGCTGTCTTCATGGTCTGTGCCATGGAAAGTAGTCAAAGCTACTACGCTTCATAGCCTGCGCTTTGGAATGTCTTCATTCGTAGTCAGGGCTACGCTTCATAGTCTGTGCTATGAAATATCTTCTGTCTCTACACAATGAGCAGCAATATCAGATGACCCAGTTATAGGGGGTCCCAGCAGCTCGGATCCCCAGTAATTTGAGTAGGCCAAGTCTGTGTCTTCTTGTAACTTGAGTAATTTGGAATTGTATGTCCGATTTACTGATAAAGTAAAATTGGGCCACTTGAGCAACTTGGGTTACTCGAGTAACTCGAGTGAGTGAGTCTTTTGGGCCTCTCAACAAGCTTTATTATTTGGTTCAGGTCAAGGAATCTATGATTCAAATACTTAACATTTTTCATAGTTCATATTCAAGTCCCCAGTGGAATGAGTAGTTTGTATCATCACATGAGTATCTGGTTAAGAGTAGTTAACACCAGTTATGTGGAAGAATATTCAAGCTTCTGGAGATGCGAGTAGCTCGAGTCATGAGTGACTCAAGTTATGAGTAGAAGTATTACACCCGAGTAGGTCTACACAAGTAGATCTACTGTACCCGAGTAGGTCTACTCGAGTAGCGAGTTATTTGCCTCTCGAGTTGCATGATTTCTGATTGACTCGGATTAGTCCGAGCTACTCTGGATCTCAAGTGACTCAAGCGTCGTGTCACCTGTTGTAATACCAATTAGCCAGTTTATCTATTCGGGCCATAAGTTATTTATAGGCCATTCACTCGAAACTTGACATCCACTCAAGTCTTACCATTTATGTGGACAATTCACTCCTTTACTGTGAGCCATATACAGATATCAAATCCAGAACTAGAATGAGACACTCATATCAAATTTGACATTTTAAATCTAAAACGAAAATTTCTTGATTTCTTATTTATTTTCGATGAATCTAGTAGTCGTGGCAGTAGAGAGTGGTGAAAATATGATAGTGGTGGCGCCAGTGGTGGTGGCGGTGGTGGTGGTGGTGGCGGCGACGGCAATGGCAGCGATGCCGGCGACAGCGACAGTGGCGGCGGATGCGGTCATGGTGGTGGTGGTGGCGGTGGTATTGGTGATGGGAAGTTATATTGGCAGTGATGGAAAGTGTATGTTATATTAATAGTGATTTTGGCATGAAAAATATAAAAGAGAATTTAATTAAATATAATTTTTATGTAAAATTTATTGGAATACAAGTCTCCTAAATGGGATCTAACCAAAAAAATTTCATTTTTAATATACAAAAGTATTTTAAATTAATATGTAAAAAAAAAAACAAAACAAAACAAAAGTCAATGAACAAAAAGGTAAAAAATTGAAGTTGGCAAACTAGGAGAAAATAACTTTTTGAATTTTAAGTTAAAAATGAATTTAAACTCGACTATAAATCAGAAATTAAACAAAACCTAACTCTCTCATATGGATGCGTAGGTTTTGCACTCCTCATGGATTCATACTAGGAGTGTATATGAATCGATTTGGTTTGAATTCGTACTAAATTTAGAATTTAACTAATTTTGATCAGTTTTAATTTTTTATACACAAAGTCAAATTAATTATTTAGAATAACCAAACTAAATCAAACCAAACGAATAAAAAATAGTTTGGCTTGGTTTAGAACCATAGTTCTACTTATTCAAAAAATTACTCTGCATATAAAAAAAACATTACTTTCTACAAAAGCTTAAAACAAATAGCAGATAAACATCAACACCCATACAATGAAATAAAAGCTTAAAACTTGAAATAAATAACAAATATTCAACAATAATTTTACCAAAATAAATAACAAATGACAAATAAATAATAATTGATAAGAATTATCTAACCTAATGATTTCTTTTCTAACTTAAAACCAAGAAAAGTTTTTATCCTTTATATATGCGTTTCACAATGATTGTGCAATCTAGTATACCAAATGTTTTTTAATTTTATATATATCTATATATATATATATATATTAATGGAGTTTAAACTATTTACTTATTGAATTGATTCAGATTAATTTCATGTTAATTCAAAAACTGATCTAATATTATTATTTTGCATTTTGGAGATTAAATTAATTTGATTTTTTTTTTTCTGAGTCTCTAGTCTTAATCCATACACTCATGTGAAAGAAATAGCACACTTGTGTGGTTTAATTTCTAGTATAGCTAGTAAAATTGAAATAGAAAAATTCACAGGCATACGCACCTAAAAGAATTGTTACAGATTAATTACTTTCATTGTGGTGACAAGATAGTGGTGCCATTAGGTTTTAGGATTTAAGTTGTTTTTTTGTTTTTTTCCCCCTAAAAAGAAGAAGAAAGCATCAGATCAGAGAATCTTCTCATTTCCATGAAGACCAAACTTGAATATGTCATCTTAACAGCCAAGCAAGTGACAGCCACATTCGTCCTGTTTGGGCTAATTTTCGTTAATCTTGCTTATTTTTGTTTTTATTGAATTTGTTTTTTTTTATTTAAAATTTTTTATTTTTACGAATCATCTCGATTAAATGAATTGAAAAAATAAAAAAAATTTGATCAAAAGATGAAAAAAGTTCACTAATGTTTGGCTTAAATTTTTTGGAAGGCTTTTTGCTTAAAAAAACTCTTGAAAAACTTACTTGTTTGGCTTTATTTAACTTCTTTCACATATTTTTACATCTATTTTGTTATAAAAAAGTCAAAAAATCAAAAAATTTATAAAAAAAGCTGGTCCAAACACAATAAGTATCATAACATTTGGCTTATTACCTTATTTTGGATTATTTTTGTCTTTTTGATTTTTTTATATATTTTTATCAATTATTTTTATGTTTTCATATCATGTCGATGAGAAGACTAAAAATTTATAATAATTTGATAAAATTATTTTAAAAAAATTTATTAAAAAAATAAATTAAATAAAATAAACAAATAAGAAATTGCCCAAAAAAGGCCATAATGCAAAGGAAAATCAAATATCCGATCCAAAGCATGGACTTAGGGGCGTGTAGTGTTTTAAAAGTATAGAAGGTTATTATATTAAGTAATAGATTTATTATTTATATATATTTTTATGGCCATAATTATTTATTATATTCTATTTATTAAGTATATTATTTATGTAAAAAATTAAGTTAATTAGATATTGATAATTTTGTGATTAAATCACATTTATTGAAAAATAAATAAATAATAAATATAATTTTGTAATAGTACAAAGTTAAACAAATGTAATTAGATACAGGGGTGTTTGGCAAAATTATTAATAGTAATTTTTAGTTTTTTATTATTATTTTTAATTATAAGTTATAAGTTTTTTTCAAACACAATTATTTTTGTTATAATTTATAATTATTTTTTCTTCTATTTTAACTACAAATTATAATTTTTATTAAATACTCACAATTTCTACTACAAATTATAATTTATAAACAAATTTTAACAATACCAAACACCACCTTAATTTGATCACATGATTATCGATATCTAATTAATTTAATTTTTTTTACTCCCATTAATGAAGTTAATAAATATTATAATATAAACAATTTTAATTACAAAAATATTTAAAAAACAAAGCATTTTAGGGTTCTATATTCTGACTTCTGATGCACAACACCAACCCACCTCCCCAAACGATGGGCCATTTAGATCCATCCTATCCCTGTCAGAACTTGGGGCCAGATCATAAAAACCAATTTATTTTTTTGTTATGTTTAAATAATATTTTTAATTTTAATTGAGAAAAAGTTAAATTTTTTAAATAAATGTATTTATAATTTTTTATTCTAAATTAACAAACGAAATTTTTAATGTTTTAAGTTAAACTTTTATATTTTTAATAAATACTTATAATTTTTACTTAAAATAATAATTATATTTTTGAACTATAATTTATAAATTCATTATTTTAAATGCAGCAAACACCCCTGCAATGGAAACTGCAAATTCTAGCAGCAAAACAGTTGGATTGGCTCTAACCAGCGTGACAATAATGTCATGGCGCAATACAGAGGATATTTTGGAGAAATTCAAGGGAAAGCATACACGTGTAGGGTTATTTGGAAAAGTTATTAGTCGTAGTTTTTAATTTTTTATTATTAATTTTAGTTATTAATTATATATTTTTTTAAATATTTATATTTTTTGATATAATTTTTAATTTTTATTTTTATTTTAATTATAAATTATAATTTTTATTAAATATTCATAATTTTTATAATAAATTTATTTTCAACAATATCAATCACCAATAGCCTCAGGAAGTCAAGAATTTATCCAATTTAAGACATGGAGATCACAAAAACCATGAACAGAATAATTACTCAAACTTTTTGTTATGTTTAAATAATATAGCAAGTTCAAGTGATATTCCTATTCAATAAAAATTGTGACACTATATTAAGTATAAATACCACGTAAACTTGCTATATGATACTTTGAGAATATTAAATAATTACTCTAATTTTTTTGTAGCTTGTCTTGATGATTGGAGTCAACAAATATAATAATTTCACTATACAATGAAAAAAATTCATTAAAAATAAATATAAATCAAATAAAATAAACAAATAAGCAATTATTTCAAATAGGGCCATAATCTAAAAAATAGCCCGACTAACCCATTTAGTTTTCGTATCAATCTAAGCATGAAATGAACCCAAAACCCATACTATACCCAACGTGTGTATATATATATATATATATAATTTAACATGTTATTAACTAAGTTGAAATCATGACAAATTATATGTATTTACTAGGTATAACTTGTGCCTAAAAGCACTATTACTATTTTTTTTAGATCATTTAATGACTTGCAATGACGATTGAAGATATAAGATACAAAAAAATGTAAAAAAGAAAAATAGTAGTAGCGAATCAACAGATTGTTCAGATACTCGAATTAAATAATAACAAATCAACTAAAAAATATACAATTATTACATTCTAATTGATAGTTGTACTTCAATTAAATAATTACCGATCAATAAAAATTTCAATAATTATCCAAAAAAATAAAAGATGGAAGTAATTTTACTATTTGACTCAAATTCACTATTATAACACATTAATTGAGCAGGACAATCATAAAGAGCATACCTAAAAAATAGCAAAATTGTGTTACTTGCATAGGTCTATTAGTTCATACAAATTCACATAACAACTAAACATTTACTTAGGTATAATTCGTGTTTAAAGGTATTTCTCAAAATCGTTATTCATTTACAAAAAATTGATGGCAATTAAAATGAAAGCAACAATTAAAAAAATTCAATTGAACAAAATTGAGTTCAAGAGTTGGTTATAAATTCACATAGGGAACCAAATGGAGTGAGCACTAGAAACATTTGCCTTTTTTTCTTTCTATACCTTTCCCTGCTTTCTTTTCTCAGTAATCGACTTGGAATAAACAAAAAGCCCTTCCTTGCGCATTGGAACCTTAGACATTTGCTACTCTCACTTCATTTTAACAAACAAATAAAACAAAGCTTTGTTGATTTATTATCTAGACACTAAAAAAAATGCAAGGATTTGGTTCCATGGGTACACAACTCAAACTACCAATTATGATTGATCTCCTTTGCAAAACTCAAAATTCAAACTACATCAAGCATTAAGTAACTACAATAAAACATGGTACTTCAACAAAAATGACCCCAAAACCACTTTGATTTGAAAACCTAAGAAGCTTAAGTTATGAAAAAACAAAAATAACACAAAAACTAATAAATATATGATTTGAAACTTAACAACAGAATTGAAACATGTATTGAGGACAGTATATTTAAACAAACATCAAATTCCTAGAAAATAACTTAGAAAATAGTTTTATGAGTTTAAATTATCACAAAAAAGTACAAACCTACAATAGAGATCTAAAAAAGAAACAATAGCTCTCTTTTTTTTTTCCCAAAGCATCCCTGCCATGAACACTAAAATTATAATTGCCATAGGAGTAAAAATCCACTATAAGAGTATATTAGAGAGACCAAATGGTAGTGCATAAGAGTCATTTTTGGTTGTTAAGTTAGATCCTTCGACCTTTGTTTTATTTCAATTCATTTGTGTTGGAGGAGAAAAAATGTAATTGAGATCTATATTGTAAGTTTGTATTTTTTGTAATAATTCAAACTCATAAAACTATTTTCTAAGTTATTTTCTATGAATTTGATGTTTGTTTACATATACTGTCGTCAATACATGTTTCAATTCTGTTGTTAAGTTTCAAATTAAATATTTATTAGTTTTTGTGTTTTTTTTTATCTTTTCAAAACTTAGGCTTCCTAGGTTTTCAAATCAAAGTGGCTTTAGGGTCATTTTTGTTGAAGTACCATGTTTTATTGTAGTCACTTAATGTTTGATATAGTTTGAATTTTGAGTTTTGTAAATGAGATCAATCATAATTGGTAGTTTGAGTTGTGTACCCGTGGGACCACATCCTCGCATTTTTTTTAGTGTCTATATAATAAATCAACAAAGCTTTGTTTTATTTGTTTGTTAAAATGAAGTGAGAGTAGCAAATTTCTAAGGTTCCAATGCGCAAGGAAGGACTTTTAGTTTGTCCCAAGCTGATTGTTGAGAAAAGAAAGCAAGAAAAGGTATAGAAAGAAAAAAATCAAATGTATCTGGTGCTCACTCCATTTGGTTCCCTGTGTGAATTTATAACCAAGTCTTGAACTTAATTGTGCTCAATTGAATTTTTTCATTGTTGCCTTTATTTTAATTGCTATCAATTTTTTTGTAAATGAAGAACGATTTTGAGAAGTGCCTTTAACCACGAGTTATACATAAGTAAATGTTTAGTTGTTATGTGAAGTTGTATAAACTAATAGGCCTATGCAAGTAACACAATTTTGCTATTTTGCAGGTATGCTCTTATGGTTGTTGTCACGCCCAAAACACCAGGGTCACGCGAAAGCCCACCAAAACACCCATTTATCATGAAAATAGATTTTACAGTTGAAAATTAAAAAAAAATACAATATTTGGATAAAAGATTTCCCAATGATCAATTCTCATAAACAATAAACATGCATTCTCATACATAAATAAGCATATCGCCAAAAGGCGTACAAAATCGGCCTACACAGGCACCACATGTAAAAGTAAATGTCTCAAAAAGAAAAAATTACAGCAAGTCTTCCATCACCTTTGCAACTAGGTCAACTCTACGTGCTCACCTGAAAAAGGTTTTACAGCAAAAATTCCACACCGTGAGCCGAAACCCAATAGAAAAAATAGATTGTGAAGCTGTAATACAGGTCATGCAATCATATGGTGGGAGCTAGCTCGACCACAAAAGCTAAACAGGTTTTTCTCTCAAAAATCACACGTTTTCATCCTTGAAACTATGCATATAATCCTGACAGATATCATGCTACAGTTAAGAAAAAGCAGTAAACACAACATTCTTGACTCGGGACACACAGCCGAGAAGACACAATAAATGTAATCCTATGTACCGACTCTGCCATACCGACAAAGGTAAGAACTATAGACTCTTGTTCATTACTCTACAGCCGTGCAGGGTCTAATAAGTAATGACAAGTTTTATACGGAGTTACGATAACGACGCCATTCACGGAGGCAACCGACGAATACTTAATTTACGGGACCTGAGCCCAAGGAAAATAAGCACCCACACGATTCAATTTACGAGGACTAACCGGAAGGAACTAAGTACCTACACTGCGCACATTTTCAGACTTACACCGAGAAGCAATGGAAGCATAAGTCAACTGAACCCACGGTCACGATACATCTATGAAAAATATTTCAAAACCAACCCACAAATAGATATACAACACATGTATATAAGGAGATCCAATCCATGAACTATAGAGATCAAACAAAACATGTAAAAACATATTTTCACCCAAAACGTTTTAGAAGTTGAGACTTAACCCCAAGGGTTAGCTCCAAACCTCCAATAAAACACGTTTTCACAATTTTCATAAAACTCCTCGTTTTCAAACCTCATTTCTTTTGAAAACTACAGGCAAACATCCCATTCTAGAACCCCGCGGGCTCATAGAACGCATCCCAATCTCAAAACTCTTCTTCTCACACAAATAAAGAAAATGGTCAACACCAAAAGAAGAGGTGTCGACACAAACAGTGGAGGTGTTGACATAAACAGAAAATGTGTCAACACAAACAACGGAGGTGTCGACACAAATAGAAAACGTGTCAACACAAACAGCAACAGAATACTCAACACCAATAGAAGAAAATTATGTCGACATAAATAGAAAATGTGTCGATACCAACAACAAAAGGTGTCGACACAAATAGAAAATAGTGTTGACACAAAAGAACTGAGAGTTCACTGTAACAGCCACTAAAGCATGCTCAACACCCCAGAAGGAAAATGTGTCAACCCTAACAGAAATTGGTGTCGACACAAAAATCCAAAATTTCCAAATTTTAGAATAAGCTACAAGCGATGGTGAAAAACAACCCAAGCTACTGAAATAACTTCTCAGCTCCAAATTAAACCAACCAAACACTCCTTTAACAACCTACGGGCAAACATGAACTCAAAACAACAAGGATACACCGAAAGGAAAGCCTCAAAACCCTTTTCCTCTAACCGAAATCCACCCAAAAGCGATTTTTAAACCAAAAATTCAACTTTTGAAACATAAATCACTTTCATGCGTTTTTAAATGGTAGAAACACGTATGATTACACATAGTACCCTCTAATAGTTTACAGTCTAGGATCCTACCTCGGTGAGTTAAAAATTCGACGTCTCGATCCACGTGCAAAACTAAACTTTGCCAGAATAAAATTTCGTTCGGATGGATGCGTAGGCCGCGATGCCAATACTAAGAATCAGCAGTTGGTTTGTCAAAAACTAAGCTCCGGGCCCCCGAAAAGTTATAGAGAAAGTAGAGATTTTAGTTTGAGAAAAAGAAACATAGTCTCCAAGCTTTGCAAAATATCTCCACAAATATCTAAAGGCTAGATATTTATAAGCCAAAAAAATATCTTTTTCGAAAATATCTTTTTTTAAAAAAAATTTAAAATTCGCACAGAAACTCTCTACAACCCCGGGAACCAACACCGCATGCTTATTTCAACACAATCATGCATCAAAGCGCATAAATCATACATCGTAGAAATATATATGCAAAAACATGTCAACCATATATAAATCTCACAAAGAGACGGGTTCGGATCTTACAACTCTCCCCCCTTAAGGAATTTTGCCCTCGAAATTCACTACAAGGTCACAAAGGAAAAAACTCCAGATATCTAACACGCATCCCCGACTCCAGCTCCCATGTCGCTTCTTCAACCTCGTGATGAGCCATAGGACCTTGACATAAGAAATTGTTCTGCCCCGCAACACTTGCTCCTTCGTATCAAAAATCTTCATCGAACGCTCCTTATACGTGGCATCCTCGTCAACCCGCAACTCGACCCAATCTAACACATGTGAAGGATCAAGCTCATACCTCTGAAGCATAGAAACGTGGAACACGTTATGCACATATGCTAACTGAGGTGGCAAAGCCAAACGGTAAGCAACCTCCCGGCAAACCTCAGGCTCTAGTCTAAACCCACAACCCATCCTGCTGTATCCTCTCCGCTAGCAACACGATCTCATTTCATCTGAGCTTCCTGATCCGTCTGCTAAACCTTTAACACTCGTGCAATCAATGCTGGTTGCGAAACTACTAAAAATAAGGTAGCCTCCATCATTGTCTCCCCAAGACAGAGATCAAACTCCCCAATCTCTCTAAGCATGTCCCATTCTCGTATAGTAACAGAAGCTAAAGAGCCATGAGATCTCCTGGTGAGAGCGTCAGCTACAGCGTTGGCCTTCCCTAAGTGATATTGCAAGTCAAAATCATAAACCTCCAACAGCTCCATCCATCGTCGTTGGCGCAAGTTCAGGTCCTTCTATGAAAATAAGTATTTTAAGCTCTTGTGATTGGAGAAAATCTCGAAGTGCTCACCATAAAGATAGTGACGCCATGTCTTCAAGGCAAAGACCACGGCAGCCAACTCCAAATCGTGTGTCGGGTAGTTCTTCTCACGTGTCTTCAACTATCAAGAACTATAGGCTACAACCTTCCCTTCCTGCATCAAGACACAGCCTAAACCATCGTGTGATGCATCACAATACACTGTATATCCTAAGCCTCACTCTGGGATAATCAACACTGGTGCGCTAGTCAACCTCATCTTCAGCTCCTGGAATGCCGACTCACAAGACTCACTCCAAACAAACACAACTCCCTTCCACGTCAGATGTGTCATCGGTGCAGCAAGTCCGCAAAGTCCTTCACGAACCGTCGGTAGTAGCCTGCCAAACCCAAAAAATTATGAATCTCAAAGACACTCTTCAGTCGCTCCCAACCCGTCACAGCATCAGTCTTCGACGAATCCACAGCTACCCCATCTGTCGACACTACGTGTCCCAGAAACCTCACCTCAGACATTCAGAACTCGCACTTCTCAAACTTCGCGTACAAGCGATACTCTCTCAGTGTCTACAGAACAATACGCAAATGGTTCTCATGCGCCTCCCTAGTAGGTGAGAAGATAAGAATATCATCCACAAATACTACCACAAAACTGTCCAAGTATGGATGAAAGATGCGGTTCATCAAACCCATAAACGTAGCAGGTGCGTTTGTTAGACCGAACGACATGACCAAAAACTCATAGTGACCATAGCGAGTCCGGAAGGCGATCTTTGCTATGTCCTCGTCCCTAATCCGCAACTGGTGGTATTCTGATCTCAAGTCTATCTTTGAAAAGCAGCTCAACCCCTTCAACTGATTAAATAAATCATCTATCCTCATCATATGATACTTATTCTTCACTGTCACCTGATTCAGCTTCCGGTAGTCGATGCACAAACGTAAGGATCCATCCTTCTTTTTGGAAAAAAGAGCAGGAGCTCCCCATGGTGAAGTACTCGGGCGTATGAACCCCCTATCCAGTAGCTCCTGAAGCTGTATGTTGAGCTCACGCAGCTCAACAGGTACAAACCGATAAGATGGCATCAACATGGGAGCAGCCCCTGGAATCAACTCAATAGAGAATTTTACCTCACGGCTCGGTGGCAACTCAAACAAATCATCTTGAAAGACATCGAAATAGTTGCAAACTACCGGAGGTAACTCTCCTTGAGTACCAATCCCCTCGTCCAACATGAGAGTTGCAAAAAGGAAGTCCAGGTTGCCCTGGTTCCGCACAACACCGGGCATGGATCTCAAACCATCATCCCGGTCACCCACAAAGCAAAAATAATCTCCTATTGGTGTATAGATCGTTACCCTTCGTCGATCGCAATCGATAAAGGCACGATAGGTGGTCAGCCAATCCATCCCTAGGATGACATCAAGCGCGGTCATGTCTAGGATGATAAAGTCGAACTCTAAATAACGACAGGCAACCTCCAACACACATGATCTACATACAAGACTCAACGTCACACTCCCACTAACTGGGGTCTCTACACTCAAAGTACTACCCAACCAGTCCATTTTCAAGCCCAAAGCAGATGCAAAAGCAGATGATATAAACGAATGTGATGCTCACGTGTCGATAAGAACACTAGTCCATGATCTATAGACTAGAAAAGTACCTCTGATCATGGAGGTGGTAGCAGCATCATTGGGCATAACCGGTGCTCTGGATGAACGGAGATCTGCTAGAACATAAGCTCTGGCCGATGCACTGTGGCCCTGAACTGTAGACTGTCTGCCTAACTGCACTAAAGCGCCCCCTTCTAAAAATCTGGATGGCTGACGTCCCTGAGAAGATGGAGTAACAGAAGCTCCAGCTGTGCTCCCCCGTCTGGGGCAATCCCTGTGGATGTGCCCAGACTGGCCACACTCAAAACATACCACTGGCCCTCTTCCTTGAGCCTGCGACTTCGACTAAACCGGCGTCAAACTACGGCACTCTGCCGCACGATGTCCAGGCCGCTGACATCTAAAACAAATAGACTCCCTCCTCTTCTCCGACCTTCCCGTTGAAGCCACGGGTGGCACAAATGCAGAAGACTGCAGCGGATACGACCCCACAGAATGCGAGCGTGGACCAAATGTCCGTTGGCGCTTGTTCTCACTGCGCCCCTAACCCTATGTACGTTCTCCTCCTTGCTGACCCCGACTATCCTTGTCTCGGCGCGTCTCATTCAAAGTGTCCTCCACTTTCATGGCCATCTGTACCAGCTCTGTGAAGACCTGCATCTGGAATGCCGCCACTCTATCTTTGATAGGGGGCCTCAAACCCCTCTAGAACCGCTTCGCACGGAACTCATCATTCGGTACGATCTCCTATGCAAACCGGGACAGACTGGTGAACTCAACCTCATACTCCACCACTGACATAGTTCCCTAAGTCAAAAATAGGAAATCCTCTCTGTAGCAATCCCTCAGCGTCGCTGGAAAGTATTTCTCCAGAAATACCTTCGTGAATGCCTCCCAAGTGCCAGTAACTATAGTCCTGGTGAACTTCCACCACATGTGCGCACTCCCCCTCAGTTGGAAGGCACCAAATGTAACCCTCAGATCATCCTCCTCAATCTGAAGCGTGTCCATGATCCTAGTGACCAGCTTTAGCCATTCAGTGGCAACAGTAGGGTAGGGATCCCCAGAAAAGGTAGGAGGGTCCAAACGGCAAAACTCACGCATTGCGACCATCGCCCTCGATTCTGGTATACTCTCCATGCCCCTAGCGGACTCAGCCAGTTGTCGAATGGAGCCGACCATCTCATGCAACATATCTCCCTCAGCAACAGGTCATTGGGGTGCATTAGCATCCCCAACATCTAGGACTGGAATGTCCCTTCAGCCATTACCACGGCCACGATCTCGACCACGGCCTCGTTCACCCCACGTAAACATAACTCTATACGAAAGCAAGATAACAGAGTAAGCCTCCTACAATATGTTATGGCTAACGTAAAAGACAAATAAGCATGCTAACACATAGCCACTTAATATCATGTCATCACATCTCACATACCGAGGAGAACCAACAAGAAAGACTCATCACTCTGAACAACCTACTCAGATTCCTAACTAGAAATCACATCCGTGAAACGCGTCTCTAACATGGCTCCCAAGTATGTTAACCCAAATGCATGAAGGCAAGACTAATCAATCCCAAGGTCTGCCTCCATACACACATAAACAAGCTATCATGCGTATGTTAACAGAAGCTAAAACAAAAGCAATCAAGCACACGCACATCCTTACAAGGTGATGTACCCTCATTTCTATGGCTCATATGTATTCGAACCTAGAACCTTAATACCAAGTTGTCACGCCCCAAACACCAGGGTCACGCGAAAGCCCACCAAAGCACCCATTTATCATGAAAATAGATTTTACAGTTGGGAATAAAAAAAATACAATATTTGGATAAAAGATTTCCCAAGGGTCAACTCTCGTAAACAATAAATATGCATTCTCATACATAAATAAGCATATCGCTAAAAGGCATACAAAATCGGCCAACACAGGCACCACATGTAAAAGTACATGTCTCAAAAAAAAAACTACAGCAAGTCTTCCATCACCTCTGCAACTAGGTGAACTCCACGTGCTCACCTGAAAAAGATTTTATCACAAAAATCCCACACTGTGAGCTGAAGCCCAATACAAAAAATAGATTGTAAAGTTGTAATACAAGTCATGCAATCATATGGTTGGAGCTAGCTCGACCACAAAAGCCAAACATGTTTTTCTCTAAAAAATCACACGTTTTCATCCTTGAAACTATGCATATAATCCTGACAGATATCATACAACAGTTAAGGAAAAGCAGTAAACACATCATTCTCGACACGGGACACGCAGCCGAGGAGACACAATAAATGTAATCCTATGTACCGACTCTGCCACACCGATAAAGGCGACAACTATAGACACTTGTCCATTACTCTACAGTCGCGCAAGGTCCAATAAGTAATGACAAGTTCTATACGGAGTCACGACAACGACGCCATTAACGGAGGCAACCGACAAATACTAAATTTACGGGACTTGAGCCCGAGGGAACTAAGCACCCACATGACTCAATTTACAGGAACTAACCCGAAGGAACTGAGTACCTACGCTGCGCACGTTTTCAGACTTACACCGAGGAGCAATGAAAGCCTAACTCAACCGAACCCACTGTCATGGTACATCTATGAAAAATATTTCAAAACCAACCCACAAATAGATATACAACACATATATATATAAAAAGAGATCCAATCCATGAACCATGAAGATCAAACAAAATATGTAAAAATATATTTTCACCCAAAACGTTTTAGAAGTTGAGACTCAACCCCAATGGTTAGCTCCAAACCTCCAATAAAACACGTTTTCACAATTTTCATAAAATTTCTCATTTTTAAACCTCATTTCTTTTGAAAACTACGGGTAAACATTCTATTTTAGAACCCCACGGGCTCATAGAACTCATCACAATCTCAAAACTCTTCTTCTCACACAAAGAAAGAAAATGGTCAACACCAAAAGAAAATGTGTCGACACAAACAGCGGAAGTGTTGACACAAACAGAAAATGTATCAACACAAACAGCAACAGAATACTCAGCACCAATAAAAAGAAATTGTGTCGACACAAATAGAAAATGTGTCGACACCAACAACAAAAGTTGTCGACACAAATAGAAAATGGTGTCGACACAAAAGAATTGAGAATTCACTGCAACAGCCACTAAAGTGTGCTCAACACCCCAGAAGGAAAATGTGTCGACCCTAACAGAAATTGGTGTCGACACAAAAACCTAAAATTCCCAAATTTCAAAATAAGTTACAAGCGAAGGTGAAAACAACCCAAGCTACTGAAACAACTTCTCAATTCCAAATTAAACCAACCAAACACTCCTTTAACAACCCACAGGCATATATAAACCCAAAACAACAAGGATACACCGAAAGGAAAGCCTCAAAACCCTTTTCCTCCAATCAAAATCCACCAAAAAGCAATTTTTAAACCAAAAATCTAACTTTTGAAACATAAATCACTTTTCATGCATTTTTAAACAGTATAAACGCGTATGATTACACGTAGTACCCTCTAACAGTTATACAGTCTAGGATCCTACCTTGGTGAGTTAAAAACTCGACGTCTCGATCCACGTACAAAACTGAACTTTATCGAAATAAAATTCTGTTCAGATAGATGCGTAGACCGCGATGCCAATACTGAGGATCAGCAGTTGGTTTATCAAAAATCAATCCCCGAGCCCCCAAGAAGTTAGAGAGAATGTAGAGATTTTGGCTTGAGAAAAAAGAAATTTAGTCTCCAAGCTTTGCAAAGTATCTCCACAAATATCTAAAGACTAGATATTTATAGGTCAAAAAAATATTTTTTTGAAAAATATCTTTTTTTTTTAATTTTGAAATTCGCACAGATACTCCATACAATTTTGGGAACCAACCCTGCATGCTTATTTCAACACAAACATGCATCAAAACGCATAAATCATATATCCGTAGAAATATATATGCAAAAACATGTCAAACATATATAAATCTCTAAAAGAGACAGGTCCGGGTCTTACTGTTGTCCTGCTCAATTAATGTATTCTAATAGTGAATTTGAGTTAAATAGTAAAATTGCTTGCATCTTTTCTTTTTTTGGGTAATTATTGCATCTTTTATTGATCGGTAATTATTTAATTAAAGTACAACTACCAATTAGGATGTAATAGTTGTATATGTTTTAGTTGATTTGTTATTATTTAATTCGAGTATCTAAACAATCTATTGATTCGCTACTACTATTTTTCTTTTTTACATTTTTTTGTCTCTTATATCTTCAATCTTCATTTCAAGTCACTGAATGATCTAAAAAAAATAGTAGTAGTACATTTAAGCACGGGTTACACCTAGTATAGATATATAAGTTAACATGTTAATAATTAAGTTAAAATCATGACCAATTTACTATGTTGCTTTTATTCGTATTTGGTGTGTTATATACAAATCAAGCTTCTCATAAGTAGCTTGTAATAGTGTTAGAATAAACATTGTATTTATGATTGAAATATGTATAAAATTGAAAGTGTAAACTTATTCTTAAAGTTAATAAATTATTAAATAAGTTGAACACTAATGTGCATGTTATAAATAAATTAAAATCATAAACTTTTTAACATGTTCTTTCTATTTGTGTTTAATTAAGCATGTAATGTGTTGGTACTAGAAAATTTTCAAATAAACCAAACTTGATATGACACAACACGATGTCCACCTTTTGTGCAATGTCACGTTCCAAACTCCGGATCACGTGAAACACCCATAACCAACCAAACATAATATCCAATCCAAGAAGACACTCTCAATATAAAATATACATGCAGGGGCGGAGGCATGAAAGGGCGAGGGGGGCTACTGACCCCTCTGCCCTCTGGTTTTTTATTTTTTATTTTTTATTTTTTTAATAATTATAAAAGATGCCCCCTCTAAAATATATTATTGCCCCCATTGTTCCCTTTAAATTACTTTTCCATCCCTAATATAAAAGAAATTGAAATCTAAAATATTTCATTCCCACCAAACAAACCCTAGTGCAGCAGCTCACTGAACGCACGATACAAACCCTTGTCCCTTGCCAGTCGCCGCCGCAACCTGGAGTGGAGATTACTCACCGGAGCGAACGCACGGAACCCTCACCAGTCGCCGCCACAGCCCACAGCGTCGCTGATCTCCTTGCCGTCGTCATCAGCGCCGCTGGATCTCACGGTTCTCAGTCCCTCGTCGCCTTGCGCAGCTCGCGCCTGGTACGCCTCCTCAGTCCTCACTGATGTTAGACTCCATGTTTCTCTGTTGTAGTGATGTTAGACACTTAGACTATTTCTCTGTACTCTGTTTGACTGTTTCATACTTTAACACTTTTATTTTTTTATTTTTGTTTTTATTTCACTTTCAAGTTTCACACCAGGCCCACAGCCTCACGTGGTAGTACACTAGTACACCTCATAAATCATATTCATAATAGTCTTAATAGATGTCATGTCCCTGTTTGGATAAATCATAATGGTAATAAATTATGAATTTAAAAATCAAAATTAAACTTTAAATTAGTGTTTTGATTGTGGGATTGTTAGCTTTTGTTTTGATTTTGTTACTTGACATAAATGGTTTATTGTGATTTTATGTGATTTTTAATATTATTTGATTTCAGATTGGGGTATTGAATCTTTAACTTATGGAGAGATTTTTTAAAAAACAGTCAAAATTAGAAGCGACATCTTCTACGAGTTAGAACACAACTTAAAACAAAGAATGTGTTGAAAGGATTTTTCCTGATCTTCCCGCAAACTCAGGCCTACAATCTCGTATTCTAGATTATGATCCAAATATCAGAGATCAAGTTCGTAGAGCTTATCTATTGAAAGGCTCTTACCAACCTCGTAATCATAATTTTCCAAAAAAATAATTTGGACAAAGTTTGAGAAGATTTAATCCTTCTTGGTTTGATGAGTTTGGTGGTTGGTTAGATTATAGCATTTCAAAAGATGCTGCATATTGTCTTTATTGCTATCTTTTCAAACATGAGATAGGAGATCAAGAAGGTGGTGATTCTTTCATTACTGAGGGATTTTCAAATTGGAAGAAGAAAGACAGGTTGAATCTTCACGTAGGAGGTGTTAATAGTGCCCACTATCAAGCTTGGAGAAAATGTGAGGATTTGTTTATTCAAAAATAACATATTAAAACAATTTTCTCCAAGCTATCAGATGAAGCAAAAATTAATTATCGGATTCGTTTGACTGCATCAATTGATTGCATCAGATATCTTTTGCGACAAGGACTTACAATCCGTGGGCACAATGAATCTGAATATTCAAGCAACCAAGGAAAATTTCTTGAACTTCAGAAGTTTCTTGCCGAACAAAATGAAATGTGAAATCTGTTTCACTTAAAAATGCTCTTGAAAATTTGAAGTTGACATCTCCTAATATTCAAAAAGATATAGTTAATGCCGCAACAGTTGAAACAACTAATGCCATTCTTAAAGAGCTTAGTAATAGGCTATTTTCTATTCTCTTAGATGAATCAAGAGATGTCTCAATAAAGGAGCAAATGGCGATTGCTTTGAGGTATGTCGATGAAAGGGGATATGTGCTTGAACGCTTTTTGGGCATTAAGCATGTCATTAGTACTAGTGCTATTTCACTTAAGAAAGCAATTGAAGAAGTGTTTTCAACACACAATTTGAGCTTTTCTAGATTACGTGGGCAAGGTTATGATGGAGCTAGCAATATGCAAGGAGAATTCAATGGACTAAAAACACTTATTTTGTAAGAGAATCAGTGTGTATATTATGTTCATTGTTTTGCTCATCAACTTCAATTAGCTCTTGTGGTAGTCGCGAAGAATCATATACATATGGCTGATCTTTTTTACTTTGTTTCAAACATAGTCAATGCTGTGGGAGTTTCATGCAAGCGTCGAGATATTCTTCGGGAGAAGTAAGCTGCTAAAATTATCAAAACTCTAAGTAATGGTGAGATAACAAGGGGGACAGGACTCAATCAAGAGACTACTCTCATTCGTGCTAATGATACACGTTGAGGATCACATTATGGGACTTTGCTTAGTCTGATTAGCATGTTCTCAGCTGTGATTGAAGTGCTTGATATCATAGTGGAGGATGGATCCAATTCAGAACAAAGAGCATAAGCATTTCGTCTATTGGAATCAATGCAATCTTTTGAATTTGCGTTTAGTCTACATTTGATCAGAGCTCTTTTGGGAATTACAAATGATTTATCTCAAGCTTTACAAAGAAAAGTTCAAGATATTGTTAATGCCATAAAATTGGTTCAAGTTTCTAAACAACGATTCCAAATGTTGAAGGATAGTGGCTGGAGTTCTTTGGTGGATGAAGTTTTATCATTTTGTGGGAAACATCAAATTGATGTTCCTAATATGGATGGAACATATGTTATTCGAGGAAGATCGAAACGTAGAGCTCAAGACAAGACAAACTCTCATCACTACCGTGTCGAGTTATTCTATACTATCGTTGATATGCAAATTCAAGACCTCAATAATCGTTTTAATAAGGTGAATACCGAATTACTTCTTTGTTTTGCATGTCTAAATCCAGTTGATTCATTTGCAGTTTTTGACAAGGAAAAATTGATTCGATTTGCCAAATTCTACCCAAACAATTTTTCAAAGGTGGAGATATTAGCAATTTCTGATCAACTTGAGAATTTTATTTTGGACGTACGCTCTAGTATTGAGTTTTTTGATTTAAAAGGAATAGAAAATCTTGCACAGAAGATGGTAAAGACCAAAAAAGATAGAGGATACCCTTCGGTTTACAAGCTTTTAACATTGGCCTTGATTTTACCGGTTGCGACAGTTACAGTAGAGAGGGTATTTTCTGCTATGAAGATTGTAAAAAGTCGACTTCGCAATCGAATGGGTGATCAGTGGATGCATGATAGGTTACTTGTATATATTGATAAAGAAATGTTTGATAGTATTAACAATGAAACTATCACGTATCGTTTTTAGAATATGAAAAGTCGTCATGGTCAACTGTAATTAAATTATAAATTATTAATATATTTAAACTTTTTGAGTAACACTTTATTTTACTGCATACAATTTTAAATATTTGACCCCTCTGGACATAATTTCTCGCTTCGCCCCTACATACATGCATTGTATATAACCACCAAACGGCTGACATTACACGGCTCCAACACCGAAAAAATATGTTATAGCATACATGATACAAAGGAATAAAAAAGGAAGACTATAACTCTTCCACCTCTCCAGCAACTCCGAATCAACTAGCGTGACCGATACTTAAAAAATATTTCAAATCCCACACCGTGAGCCAAAGCTCAGCAGATACTAGACGATACTAGACAACACATGCAACATAAGCAAAATATGCTAGGAAAACGAGGTGCAGTTTTAAACTCTCCTTCAAGCTTTCAAAATGAGTTTTCACATGCAACGAGAAAGCGAGAATACAAACCATCTTTTGACTTACTCATAGGAGCCTTGAAAATAATTTGAAAACGGTTTTTATATCGCGATTCACACGAGTCTCAAAAATAATTTAAAAATTGGTTTATCCGTCCCACAATGCAGTTCATGCAATCCATGTAACTTCTCGGGCTGAATCCGAAGGACCGCAGCCCCGTCAATGCTTTTTCTCGGCCTCTCACCAAAGGATCGTAACCCTAACGCAATCTGCTCGGCCTCACACTGAGGGACCGTACCCCACCGAATATTCCGTCAGCCAGAGCTAACCTTCACAGAACCACATGTTCATCTATCCTAGTTCATACACCTATACAAAACCTAACCAGGATTTAAATGCATAAAATCACGTATTATCTCTACGTTTCATAAATTACGTCACATACTACACACGCGACTCATACAACACTTGAAAATCATGCAACATGTATCGCATGCATCTGTTCCCCATAATCCACATATACATGCCTATAAAACTTCTGAGTTTTAAAGCGTAAACCACATTACACATAAGGATATCAAAGCCATGCAATCTACCTACATAATCCGTACATAAATAAACTAGAGTTATAAATGTACAAAACAAGTTATAAACGCACATAGCCATATATAACTTCACATCATGACGCCACCCGCTAAACAACCCGACATCTACTCACAAGGGACAACCATCAGCCCATAAAACCAAGCCTAACCCAAAGGCCAACGCTAAACCCCTCAAATCACGAGGTCACAAAACACCACATTTCCTCCAAAGGTGCCATGAGCCCAAACACGCCCATACCCAACCACAACGCACACAATCGTGCGCCAACAACCCACATCTAGCCATGCACGTCACCCCCTAGGACGGCACCTAAACAAACACCCGAAGCCACAACACGACTCCCGAAGCCACCACACAACCAACCAAACCCTGAAAAAAATCCAACAGTATTTCAGTCGACTAATCCCATAATTAATCAACTAAATACCATAGAAAACCAATCGAAAACCAAGGACCCAACCACCAACACATCATAACCCAGACCAACACACGCCCATCACGGCCAACACGAACCCACACAAACCCAACAAGGTCAAAAGAAACCCCTAAGACCCCAACACGACCAAAGAAAAAGTATTCAACACAACCAACGAAAGTGTCGACGCAAACAGAAAAGGTGTCGAAACAAACAGAAAATGTGTCGACACAAACAGCCCAGGTATCGACACAAAAGAACTGAGAGTAACAACACAAACAGCAGCAGAAAATGTGTCGACGCAAATAGAAAAATGTCGACACTAGCGACAAAACGTGTCGACACCAATAGAAATTGTGTCGACACAAAAGAAGAAATTTTAGATTTTTGAACAAGGAACAGGGCAACGGCAGAAAGCAAACCCTAGCAATGGAAAAAGTTTCTCAACTCCAAATTAAACCATACAAACACCCATTTTGCAACCCATGGACATACACAAGCCAAAAACTACCACAAAACCTCGAGACAAACACTCGAAACCCGATTCCATCCAACTGAAAACACCTAAAACGATTTTAGACCAAAACCCAACTTATAAATCAATTTTTCATGCATTTTTAAACGGTAAAAACACACACGATTACACGTAATACTCTTATAAGACATGAGAGTCTAAGATCCTACTTCGATGAGTTAAAAACTCGACGCCTCAAACCACGTACAAAAATGAACTTCGCTAGAATAAAATTCCGTCCGAATGAACGCGTAGCCCACCACGAACAGACTAAGGATTTGCTATTTAATTGTCGAAAATCGAGCCCTAAGCCCCTGAGAATCTAGAGAAAATGCACAGTTTTTTATTTGGAAAAAAGAAAACTTAGCCACCAAGTTATGAAAATATCTTTTTCAAAATATCTAAAACTAGATATTTATAGGCTACGAAAATATCTATTCTTTTCTTTTTTTCTTTTTTTTGAAATTGCACTGTAACGCCTAACGGTCCCGAAAATCAATCCCGCATGTATATTTAACCCCGATCATGCATCAAAACGCATTTAAACATGCTAAATCAAAACGCTAAACGCGCGTCAAAAAAATACCAAAAAAAAAAAAACGAAACAAGGTCTCACATGCAAAATGCAACTTTCGATTGTGATACATAAACAAAGGCGCAAGTCCTACGGGTTGGTGACATCTCTACACTGTGAAAACTCAAAAGAAATAAGATTTTTACGTTATTTTTTATAGTTTAATTACGTATACAAAGTTAAACTACAAAATTAATCATTGAAAAACTATTTTTTACCGGTAAGAATATGCTTTATTTGAAAAAATAAAAATAACACATTTTTATTAGTAAAAAATAATAATTAATGGTTAATTTTATAATTTAACTATGTGTACTTAAATTTTTTTTCGATTTTTTAAATTGCCAACCCACTCAATCTTTTAATATGAAGTTGCCAAAATAATAAACTTGAAGTGGCCAGAATTACTTGTTTAGCTAATTGCAACCGAGCAGAGTGGTAGGGCACGGTCAACATGCCAGAAATGATAAGTTGGGTGGATCGAGCTTGGTATATCAAATTTTTAAGGATATTTTTGGTATTTTTTACGGTTTTATAATCTTAATTAAATATAATATAATTTAGGAAGATTTCGATATAACTTATTAATTATTTATCATAATGAAAATATACAGCAATCGTGAACATAGTCTTTTTTGATAAGCTACATAAATCGTATATATTTTTTTATATTTTATTTTTTAATTTCTTTTTATTTTCGTCTCTCTCATTAATTTTGAGTAGCTTTTACTATAACCCTAACAACACACTCAACATTCATCGAATCAGACCGATAGGAAGCCAATGATAAATTGAGGATTAAACAAAAGATAACTGGATAGAAAAAGTTGGTGAACAAAATCTGAACCTTTATTAATTAAAATTGTAGATTTAACTGCCAAATTTATGGTAAGCTCTACAAGTTAGATCAATAAAAATAAATAAAATGAAGTAAACATAGGGGTATAATTTTGGCCTGTGACCTGTCCCGGCCCGAGGCTTGTCCCGTTTGACCAGAATATTAATATATATTAAGTAAATTATAAACAAATATAATAAAATATAAACTTATATAATAAATTAATAAACTATTAATAAACTAATATTAGACTATAAACTTATAAACTTATATAATAAACTAATAAACTACTAATAACCTAATAAACTAATATTAAATTATAAATTTATGAATTAAATAACTAACAAACTAATAAGCTTATAAATTTATAATAAATTATAAATTTATAATAAAATAATAAAATAATAAAATAATAAACTAATAAACTAATAAATAAACTTATAATAAACTATAAAATATAAATTTAATAACTTATAGTTTTATACAACAAGTCAACAACTCGAAAAATAAAAAATAAAAAACAAACAAAAATAAATAAAAATCCTACAAAAAATCCAGTATGTAGTCCGAGCCCGAGACCCGAGTACCAAGCTTGAACCTCTTATTCTCAAGCCTGGGCCTATTTTTTCTCTAAAAAGTCCAATCCAAATTTTTGAAAATAAATTGGTGGGCTTAAGCCGAATTTAGCACCCTCAATCCATGATTGAGCCGAGTGAGTCTAAAATTAAATATCTAAGTTAACAAAATCAGACTCTATCTAATAAATAAGTTGGAATAAATAATAATAATAATAATAATAAAAAGAAAAAACAAAGCCCATGAAAGCAGTCTTGTGCATGCCTTTAATCATGGGAATAATTTTATAACTAAATTGGAATATTCTACATGTGCAGCGCAGGCAGTTGGAAATAGAAAACCTCACAGGCCAACACACCTAAAACAAATGTTCTATAGATTACTTTAATTGTGGTGACAAGATAGCGGTGCCAGTGGGTTTTAGACTTTCTGTTAATTTTTAAAAGAAAAAGAAAGAAAAAAACACATCTGGGGAAAGAATCTTCTCATTTCCATGTAGACCAAACTTGAAAATGTCATCTTGCCAAGCAATTGACAGACATTAGAACAGAATATCTGGTCCACTAGACAAAAAAAAATCAAAAAGAAAATCCAAAGAACCAAAGCATAGGGCATTTAGCCATGTTTGGAGTATTTAAAAATTTTGTTTTTAAGAAATTTAATTTTTTTTAAAAAAAGATTAGTGGTATAAATTGTTTAAATTGGGTTATTCTTAATTTATTTTTTTTAAATGTCTAAAAAATTTTATTTTTTCTTTTAAGCTATAGTATTTAGATTATAGGTACAATTTTTTCTCTTTTGAGAATAAGGTTTTCTTTTTAATTGTGAATGTTATAGTTATTTTACTTCAAAAAATTAAAATATTTGAGATATGTATAGATTTTTAAAAAGATAAAAAAAAATAAGTAAATTTTTTACATACGCCAAATACTACAACTTAAAAGTTAACTTTTTATTAAAAACAAAGGCCCCATTTGGGTAATTTTACTTATTTATTTATTGACTTATAAGCTAAAAAAAAAGTTACGCCGTTTAGGTAATCAAATAAGTCAAAAATAAAAAATTAAGTAAATAAGCTAAATAAGCCAAATAAGGTCGTTTGGATAGTCAAATAAGTCAATAAACCAAATAAATTGACTTATAAACTGGTTTATAGGCAAATAAGCTCGTTTGAATAGTATGGCTTATAAACAAATGAGCAAAATAAGGTACAAACCATTTAAACGATATAGCTTAAATAAAATTTAGCTTATTTACTAATAAATAAATAAATAAATAAGTAAATCACTCAAATTGGATCAAAAATTAAAATTTTAGAAATATCAAGTATGGGCTTAGATCTTGTCTACGTCAAAATCAGGGGTCAAATCATAAAAATCAATTCACTACCAAGAAAATTATAAACCTTTAACTCTAAAAGATAGCATCGATATTATTTATAGAGTTACAAGTTTTATGTTCAAAATTTTATAAATGCAATCACCTTTAGTGAGTGTGGTTTATAAAGAGTTTTGTTTCAATATCAATTAATTAGTCTTTCACTAGTAAATAGTAAATTAATTTCTTAAAAATTAATTAAAATGTGAAAATTAATCAAGATGCACTTAAAAATGCAAATCCTAGCTGCAAAACACTTGGATTGGCTTTACACTAGTTTGGCAATGTCATGGTTTAGCACAAAAGAATATTTTTGAGAAATGCAAGGAAGGTATATAGACTTCTAAGAAATGATCCCATTTAAGAGGGATTACAAAGTCATGAACAGCGTCCTTTTCCGAGCAAAGATAGACACATTAGAACAGATTATCTGGTCCACAAGACAAAAATAATCCAAAAGAAAATCCAAAGATCTGAAGTATAGGCCATTAAGTCATGTTTGGAATATTTAAAAACTTAACTTTTAAGAGATTTAATTTTTTCTTATAAAAAGCATAAAGAAAAAAATTAGATTGTTTAAAATAAATTGTTAAAAGTAGCTTTTTTTTAGCTTTTTATTAAAATATTTGCTATTTTTTTACTTTTAAGCTATAGTAGTTGGAATACTGCTTAGGACTTTTTTTTTAGCTTTTTTTTTTTTTGATTTTTGTTGAAATGTCAAAGATTTCGTTACGTTTTGCTTTTAAGCTGTTATAGTATTTGAAAATTAATATGATTTTTTTATTAAAAAAAATTAGGAGTAGAGTTGCATTTTTAATTGACCATATCATATTAATTTTATTTAAAAAAAAGTTTGGGTGTTTTAATTGTGTATAGACTTTTTTCCTTTAAAAATAAAAAAATGTCAGTAAACTTTTTAAAGATGTTAAATATTACAATTTAAAAACTGATTTTTTTTACAGCAAAAGAATTAACCTTTAAGATATACCAAACTACCCCTGTCAAATGCAGGGGTCATATCATAAAAATCAGCTCTATGCGGGTTGAGGGTTCAAAGTCTCGTTCTCAAAAATTTTAGATGCTATCAAGTCTTGTGAATTAATCTATAAGAAGTTTTTTTTTTGGCATCAATTAAACCTCATGCTAGTAAATAATGAAATTAGTTTCTTAAAAATTAATTAAAATGCAAAAATTAATCAAAATACGTGTAAATTAGCCCAGTGAGATATAAAAAAAATTGCAAATCCTAGCTGCAAAACACTTGGATTTTTTAGAAAAGCAAGGGAAAGTATATAATACTTGTACGAGGAAGTCAGGAAATGATCCCAGTTAAGAAAGAAAGATTACAAAGTCATGAACAGAGTGCCCTTTTCCAAGAAAAGAGAGACAAAAAATAAAAAGGAGATCCCACAGAAAGTAAAACCAACAGCCAGAATCCAACACAGGTAACATATAGTAGTGGGCGGGAGAGTTTATTTTCAAGCCTAATATAGAGGGAAAAAGGAAAAATACAACCCTTCTCATTCAAAAAGCTGAAATGAGACTCTATTTTGGCCCGTTCACCCCGGGACATAGAAAGTAAAAACAAACTAAGACACTTCCTACACTTTACAGAAAGTCTCTATGCGATCGATCACCTCTGCAATTACAAACCTCAACTACTCGTGGCATTATCGTGGCTGCTTCTATTGCTGGAATTCCGGGTGGAGTTTCAGGCGGTGGTGGTTGTCGCTGGGTGTAATGGAACTCAATTTGTAGGCGGTGATGAAGAGGCGTGGAAGGCATCAAACCTTTCTTGATATCCTCTTGCAATTCCCTTATAGGAATTGCAGCCAAGAAACTCTTTACGTACTCCTTGCAGGAGTCCTTCCCTTGGCATAAAACTGCCCCTTGCTCTATATTCGTTGTTGAGCCCTCGGGTTTGGTCACTTCTAAAGAATCCTCCGCATCAATCTGCTGAGCCTGCTGGGTCTTGGTTTCCTCTGCAGCAGATTGTGTGGCACTCGGCAGGTAGTATATTGTTGTATCCCTATCGAATTTCAAGATATAAGCACGGTTGCATCCCTCGTAGAGTCTTTCTCCCAACGTATCAATGATATAGTAAGCTTCTGGTTCGACAGTGAGGATAAAGAAATGATCATTCCAACTGACAATGTAAACTCGGGGACTACTAGGACCAGGATGTTCTGATCCAGCACAGCGAATCTCATCCCATATGTTGTCAAAGGACATGGCACCTTTTAAAAAATCAAATCTCCCCTCCTCCATACCATCTGGATGGAAAAACCCGATAAAGGACTTCCTGGGGATTACAGAAAGAGGGCGTATTTTGGCTTGGAGAACTGTTTCCAGATCAAAGTGCCTGTCAGGAAACCGTTCCCTGTATATCTCATTCTCACAAAGATTCCTCCATTCTAATGAGCCTTCTCTGATCAATCTGTCAAACAGAGACTGAATGGGCATGAGGCCGCGGCTATTTTGAAGCCAATCAGCCATGACAGCAACAAGGGCTGTACAAGCACCCTCACCCGCTGCGCGCTCACTCCGCTGATCAATAGAAGCAAAGAAGACCTGAGTTTGAAGTTTCAGGTGTCCATCACGACATGTTATTTCTTTATGTTCCCAGCAGCCAATGGCAAAATTGTCATCCCCAAACTCTGACACTGATGATCGATATGCATTTGAGTCTTCATCAATCTTATTCCGCTGCCAAAAAGGAAACCATATTTGTATGAGCAGTAGACATACTTCCGTTCAATAAGGAAACTGAAAAATGATACAAGCTAATAAGGTTTTTGACCACAGCTACAGAGAATATGGCAAGATATAATCTGCTTTGAAGATTTCTGTACTAACAATCAAGTTGATATTTTATGCAAAAAAAAGGGTCTGACAAAGGCGACGGTTGAGACTGTAGATGATGGTTGTGATGATAGGGTTTTGACAGCCATGGCGGTGGACTTGAGGATGACCCTTTACCAAAAATTGGGGTGGTCGATGGGATCCTGGGGACCTTAGGGCTAGGGTTTCGTCGGCGATGGCGAGCCTAGCTAAAATCCATTCAACCAATCGTAATTGCCCTTAACCAGTCAATCCCAAATTAATTCCAATAAAATTCATCCGACCGTAGTTAAGTCAAAATTTCTAGATACAACCCTAGGTCGTAATATAGGCATGTGTTTGTAGGCCTGCGTCAAAGAACAAAATAACCATTCAAGAAGTCGTCATTAAGTAAATCACTAGGAAACTAATATTATAATGTGACAATGATCACAATCCCATTTCTTTTTTCACAAATAATCAAGAGGAACATATAGGTTTCATTTTGATATCTTGACTAAAAAAAAAATTGATTGGAATTACACGCTTGAAATAAGAAAAAAGAGTCAGCAACGCTTACCCCAAAACACAGAGATTCATCAGAGCTTAGCTGCCGACGATCAAAGTCAATGTCATCCCCACCTTCATCTCCATTAGCCTTCTTTAACAGTGGCTCCCCTTTGGCTTTAGGAGATCTGAAGCTGAGCTTTCTCTTCCTCCACGGCAGGATACTGCGTTTTGAAGTAAATGGCTCAAAGATTGAGGCAGTAGAATCTTCCGTGTGCGAACAACCCACATCTGATTTACGGTTGCTGTAGTAAATCCAATTTTCATCCTGGTTATTTATCCTCATATTGGAGTAAAACGATCCACCAGCACAATTTGTATAAGCCAATGTGCCATAACTAGATGATTTTCTACCAATAGAATCATCCTTCCCCTCATCTGATTCTCCTTCCTCAAATTCATCAATTGACTCTGAGTCAGAGTAAGTGTAATCACCATCTTCACTCCCGGCAGAGCACCTGCCCTCACTGCCCTCTTCCTCACGGCAAGCCTTTTTTGCTTTCCTGGTAGAGACGTATTCCGTAAAAATTTTCACCTTTCGCAGGCTGGCTTTAAGTACAGAAAGCTCGTCTCTCTCCGTTGATAGAGCATCTCCCAACAGAGGAGTTGATGGGGGAGGAACTATGGATCTCTGAACTGTATCCATAGATTCTGGAGCAGTCCTCAACTCCAATAAACTGAGTGATATCTGCGTTATAATGAACAATCTAAGGAAAGAAACAAAAGGGAGTGGATGCATTTTTTCTTTGTTTTTTTCTTTTTTTCTTTTTTTCATTACCAAATATATGCAACACAATAAACATAAAAGCCAAAGTATTTCTGCAATGGCACATACACAGAGAGAGGGATGGGGCTCAGCTGCACTGCCAGAGATGAGAGGAATGTTAACCTCATAGCCTTCGTCCACAACATTGAAAGAAAATTCAGCAAGGTTCAATGATGCGGTTCCAACAACAGGCACCTTAACTTTTGGCCCGTGGTTCAAGCCCTGTAATAAACATAAAGTTTCTGAGTTTCCGGAGCAACTGGTAATTTCTCGGTAACATGAAATGCCCAGAATCTATCGTATACAAGTATAAATGTTTATAGATCTAGTATGTACATCAATTTATTTACGACTCCAAGTAGTACTTAAAACATTACAAAGGCTAGCTTCAAATTTGCACTCCACATAGAGATCCTCCCCACAATTATAGACCGAATCATTGGATACTAATGAGGATGTAACATGATTGAGAGGCAAGCGTCTTTGTGTTCTAAAAGAAACAATGCCTCATATACAATAAAATAACAGCGATGTGTATCGTCAATCCCAACTAGTTCAATGGGAGAATGCTAAACAATTGAAATCACAAGCCCCCAAATTGGAAATTTTATTATCATAATTTCCAGGTCACCTGAAAATGCAAAGGGTCCGTAGTTTCACAAGCCATAGCACAGATCCGTCCAATGTCACAATTACCCACTAAAAGTCCAAAAATCAATCAAATATTACAATCGGGTACGGTGATAGCCATACAATTTCCCTAGTCCAGTTAGAAACTCCACATAAATTAATACATGACACAACAAAACGTCCAGTTCACTTAGGCACAAGAACTCCAATAATTAACATAAAAGTGAAGAAATAGTATGACAAAACCACCAAAAGTCACATTTCCCAGAACCTTTTATTTCATTCTTGACATGATAACACGTTCATACACAAAAAGCTAACATGGCTGGAAAATTTAAACCTATGTTACCTGGAACACAAATCGTTCCGGTATGGGAAATGAGAACGTGATGCGCTACATGCCCAAATTGTGGTACGATAGGAGTACAAGTCTATAAATTACAACACTAGAATATACTACTTTCAGATTATAAGCATCCCAAAAGATTAAAGTATATTTTTTTTCAAATTATTTATGTAAAAGACATTTCTAACTAGCATTACAACTACATTTTTTACATCTTGTCTTGTCAATGCTCTACTTTCTCTATACTTTATATTATTACATTTGATTTTTTTTTTCCTCATACAAAACATCTTAAGAAAATAAATAAGAAAAATTTGAAAGGATCGCTTTAGAACTCCAAATTTCCCATTTTAGAACGGAAGTGAACCATATTTCAGAACCTATGTTCCAAAATATAAATCCCTATAGTGTTAGCATTTTCTATCAGTAGTTATCAAATGAGATCATACAAGGCTTGGTTTGAACACTCTCTGTAGCATATTGAAGTATATATAGTTAGATTAGAAATGATAACAGAACTTGATCACAATCAACCACAAAACAAACAAAAAAAAAAACAAGAATTCCATAATGCACGCAAAAATTCAGTAATAAACCAAAACTTCTCATGCCAAACAAACCCAAATATGCGCAATATTAATCTCAAAAAGTTAAAATAAGAAGGGAAAGAAAAAAAAAAGCAAAATTGACGAGAGAGAGAGAGAGGGGGGGGACACTCACATTCAAAACAGTGAATGCGATTTCCCAAGGGTGGAAAACATTGTCCTTGGAGCCAGAGAGAGTGCACGCGCTGTGAAACTCCTCGTCCCACACGACGACGCCGTTTTCCCCCACACCGCCCTCCTTGGTGAAGTTCCTCTTCACCCTCCACCGAAAGGGGCCCAACGCGACCTTGGGCCCCTTCCACCTGATCTCCACCGCCAGTGCCGGAGAACCATCGGACTTCTCTGCGTCCGCACACACAAGATTGTACCCCTCCAGCCTCCGCACCACCAGCCTCACCTCGTACTTCTTCGACTGCAAAGGCGGCCACGGCCGCCACCTCATCATCTTCACAACCATTTCTACAGAGAATTGGAGTGGGACTTTGGGTTTTTCTGTAGGGATACAGAGAAGATCTGCATTAAATTAGTGATATTCAGTCAGAAGAGTTCGAAAGGAAGGGAAAAAACAGTGGGTTTTTTCTGTTTTTTCGGATCTTTGAGAATCTTGAAAAGAAACAAAAGTGTGGAAGAGAAATCCAATGGGGTGTTGCTACAGGTGCAAAACAAAAAATGAAATATGAAGACGGCGACGACGACAAGACTTAGGATTTTGGCTCCGAGAAACGATCGATATCGCCGAGAAATAGAGAGAGAGAGAGAGAGAGGGAGAAGGGGGGCAGATGCCGTTAATTACAGCTGTGCTACAAAACGTAGAAAGAGA
>JAOTRH010079969.1:0-17264 GCA_034768845.1 Heliamphora exappendiculata
GATTTTGGTGGCTTATATAGCCTAGGTTGGAGATAAAGGGTTGGCCCTTTGGGTCATCCCAACTTTTGTTGGGAGAGGATTTATGGACAAAGTTCAACTTGGTCCATTGAACCACACGCACGCGCCACAGGCCGAGTCGAGCTCGGGTCGCGGGTCAACCCTTATCTTTATGCAAAAATTTAATTACTTAAATTTTAAATTAATGTTACCGTTATTTTTGAACCGTTGGCGGTTCGGGACCGTTGGAGTCCGGTTTAGTTCGCGTTTGTTGGGATAGACCGAACCGGGGACGTTATGGGTTCACGTCTATTGGGGCAGACCGAACCAGTGCCGTGTCGGTTCGATTTAAACCGAACCGTCACCTTCAAAAGCCTATATGTAGGCGGCTCTTGCACCCGATTTAAGCATCTGTTTTCCAACTTTCCATTGCCGAATCTCTACACAAACCATCTCGTCTTTGTTCTCCATAAGTTTCTCGAGAAAGTTCTGCACAGCAACGTTCGCTGTGTGTGCAGATTGCCGTGCTTCTCCTGCACACGGCAATCGCTTTATCCTAGAGGCAGACTCCAGTCCCACCGCAATCACTGAGGCGTGAACGCTATCTGTCTTAAGGAGACAACGTCGAACATTGGACCTGATTGCATCGTTTCTGTCTGTAAGCTTTACATAATTGCATCGTTTTGTTTTCTTTTAAGTTATGTTTATGCTGTTTATGATCTATTCGGTTTGCATGATTTATTTGTGTTCTATTTTAAAATTAGAAAACTGCATTTTCTTTACATACTGTTTCGGGTATAGTTTGTAAGTTAAAAATCAATCTTCTTTTTACTGTTTAATTTAATCTTCTGGTTATTGATTTTATTTTTTTCATAATTCGTTTTTTTCTTTTTAATGCAACAAAATACATTAATTTTGTTTTAATTCTGCAATTAGTTTCATATTGTTGAAGAATTTATTTCTGCTTTAATCCAACAACATATTGTTAATTTTCATAATTTTCGAGAAATTAGAACCAAACAATCTTAAGACAGATATTTCTATATATTATTTTTAATTCTGGAATTATTTACTGTCGGTATTTAATGGTATTTAATTAAGGCAGTTTTTAATTTTCTGTTTTATACAAGTAGTGCTTTATCGTACTATTTAATTGAGATACAGTAGTTTTTATTTACTGTTTAAAGATATAAACTTGTTGTATTTAACGCAGTAATTGCAGTTTTAAATTACTATATTCTTATTGTTGGATTTTGTGTCGGTGTTAATTCGGTTTTTGCAGTTATGGCAACCGAAATCGATAACAGAATGGACCCTACCCCTACTGCTTCTACCCCCATGGTGGCTTCTGTTCCAGTCACGATTCCGGCCTCTATTCTGGGCCCGATTCCTACTGCGGTTCCTGTGATCCACGAGGAGAAACCGAAAAAATTCAATGGGGTAAATTTTAAGAGGTGGCAGCAAAAGATGATGTTCTATCTGACGACGCTGAATCTAGCGCGGTTCCTCCATGAGGATGCTCCCTCATTGTTTGAGAACGAGGCCGACAGGTAGGTTGTGGCTGCTATCGATGCGTGGCTGCATGCTGACTTTTTGTGTCGCAATTATATCATGAATGGATTGGACAACACGTTGTATAACATGTATAGTCCTCTGAAGACGGTGAAACAACCGTGGGATTCGCTTAACAAGAAATATAAGACAGAAGATGCCAGGATGAATAAATTTGTCGTTGGAAGATTCCTTGAATTTCTTATGGTAGATTCGAAGACTGTCATCAACTAAGTCCAAGAGCTTCAACTGATTCTGCATGAGATTCATGCCGAAGGCATGACTCTGAGTGAGTCCTTTCATGTGGCTGCTATTATTGAAAAGCTGCCACTGTCTTAGAGGGATTTCAAGAACTATCTGAAGCATAGGCGCAAGGAGATGAAGCTTGAAGACCTGATTATGAGGCTCAGGATTGAGAAGGATAATCGCATCGTCGAGAAAAATGCATCACAGGGGTTCCAGTTCAAGGCGGAGGCCAATGTGGTGGAACAAGCCCCAAAAGGGAAGAAGCGGAAGAATCACAACCAAAAGGCCAAGGGTGGTGATTCTAAGAAGTTCAAGGGCAGGTGCTTCGTGTGTGACAAGCCGGGCCATCGGGCAAAAGACTGCCGTAGCCGAAAGGACCAGGAAAATGCCTCGAAGAGCCAGAAGCATTCTCATGCAAATGTTGCTGAAATAGAGAACCTCTCATTTGATGTGTCTGAGATGAACCTGACAGCAGTGGTATCCGAGGTCAACTTGGTTGGATCCAACCCAAGAGAGTGGTGGGTGGATACTGGTGCAACCCGACATGTTTGTGCAGATCAGAAAATGTTTAGCATTTATCAAGCAGTGACAAGTGGAGAACATATATACATGAGAAATTCTTCTATTGCAAAGGTGGAAGGACATGGAAAGATTGTGCTAAAGATGATCTCTGGAAAGGAGCTGACCCTCACCAATGTCCTGAAAGTGCCAGAAATTCAGTGTCAGGATCTTTGTTGAGAAAAATTGGGTTCAGGCTGGTCTTTGTGTCTAACAAGTTTGTACTTACTAAAGAGGGCATGTTTGTGGGGAAGGGTTACTTGTCAGATGGCTTGTTTAAGCTTAATGTAATGACTGTGGTCCTAAAAACTATTAATAAAACTACTACATCTTCTGCTTATATGCTTGAGTCTTCTTATGTGCGGCATGGTAGATTAGGACATGTTAATTTTGAATCGTTGCATAGATTAATTAACATGGATTATTTACCTAAATTTGAAATTGACTTAAATCATAAATGTAAAACTTGTGTAGAAGCTAAGTTAGCTAAAGCACCTTTTCAGTATGTGGAAAGAAGTACTGAGCCTATTGGTTTAATCCATAGTGATATATGTGATTTAAAATTTGTTCAAACACGAGGAGATAAAAAGTGCTTTATCACTTTTATAGATGAATGTACTAGGTACTGTTATGTATATTTACTAAGGAGCAAAGATGAAGCCTTAAAATTTTTTATAGTGTATAAAACAGAGGTTGAGAACCAACTTGGCAGAAAGATTAAAGCCTTGAGGAGTGATAAGGTAGGTGAATATGAATCACCTTTCGATGAATTCTGTTCACAACATAGAATTATTCCTCAAACCACAGCTCCCTATACTCCACAGCAAAACAGAGTTGCTGAACTAAAAAACAGGACTTTAAAAGAAATAATGAATGCTTTACTTATTAGTTCTGGGTTACCTCAGAACTTGTGGGGGGAAGCGATACTTTCTGTAAATTACATTCTCAACAAAATACCCCATAAGAAAACGAACAAAACTCCGTATAAATTATGGAATGGTTGAAAGGCTTTCTATAAATTCTTAAGAGTGTGGGGGTGTTTAGCTAAGGCGGCGGTTCCAGATCCTAAAAGAATAAAGATTGGACAAAAAACTGTTGATTGTATATTTATAGGATATGCAAATAACAGTAGTGCATATCGATTTTTAGTACACAGAAGTGATAATTCTGATATTCAAGTGAATACAGTTATTGAATCTAGAAATGCATCGTTCTTTGAACATATATTTCCGTGCAAATCTGCACAAGAGATAAGTTTTTTCAAAAGAACTTATGAGACTGCAGTACGCAGTAGCCAAGTGGAAGTGGAAGATGAGGATCAAGGTTTGAGAGAGGATGAACCTAGACGTAGTAAACGAGCTAGAACATCCAAATTCTTTAGTCCGAATTTTCTAACATTTTTGTTAGAAAATGAGACTCAAACTTTTAAGGCTGCAATGTCCTCCCCGGATGCACCTCTGTGGAAAGAGGCAATCAATAGTGAAATTTAATCTATCTTGCAAAATCATACTTGGGAACTAGTGGATTTACCACCTGGTTGTAAACCTCTTGGATATAAATGGATATTCAAAAGGAAAATGAGAGCAGATGGATCAATTGAAAAATACAATGCGAGGCTTGTAGTTAAAGGATACAGGCAAACTGAATGGTTGGACTATTTTGATACTTACTCGCCTGTGACCAAAATAACTTTCATTAGGATGTTGATTTCTATTGCATCATTGTTTGATCTAGAAATACATCAAATGGATGTTAAGACAACCTTCTTAAATGGAGATTAAATGAAGAAATCTACATGGAATAACATGATGGTTTTATAGCTCTAGCGCAGGAAATGAAGGTTTGTAAACTTGTTAAGTCCCTTTACGGGTTAAAACAAGCATCTAAACAATGGTATAAAAAATTTGACAGTGTAATGCTGTCAAATGGTTTCAGAATAAATGAGTGTGACAAATGTGTCTATGTGAAAGACACAGACAGAGGTTATGTCATTGTTTATTTGTATGTCGATGACATACTAATCTTGGGTAGTAATAATTTTATGATTAAAACTACCAAGAATATGTTGAACAAGAGGCTTGACATGAAAGATATGAGAATAGCAGATGTTATATTAGGAATGAAAATCACTAAAACATCTGATGGATATGCCTTATCTCAGTCCCATTATGTTGGAAAATTTTTTGAAAAATTTGATAATAATGATACCCACATTACAAGGACACATGTAGATATAAATCTATATTTGTCTAAGAATACAGATAAATGCATATCACAATTGAAATATTCCCGTATCATTGGGAGTCTCATGTACTTAATGAATTGTACAAGACCCGACTTGGCATATGCTGTGAGAAAATTGAGCAGATATACTAGTAACCCTGGGAATGACCATTGGCAGGAAATCATAAGGGTACTAAGATATTTGAGATACACCTAAAATTATGGGTTGTACTACACTAGATATCCAGCTGTACTGGAATGGTACAGTGATGCTAGTTGGATATTTGATACTAATGACTCAAAATCCACGAGTGGATATGTATTCACTTTAGGTGGAGCAGCTGTGTCATGAAAATCGTCTAAGCAGACGTGTATAGCGAGGTCCACAATGGAGTCTGAGTTTATAGCTTTAGACAAAGCTAGAGAGGAAACTGAGTGGCTTCGACAATTTTTAGAAGACATCATGATGTGGCCTAAACCTGTGCTAGCCATCTGTATACATTGCGACTGTCAATCAGCAATGGTTAAGGCACAGAATAATATCTATAATGGTAAGTCTCAACATATACGTCGTAGACACAATACCGTAAAACACTTGCTCTCGAGTGGAATAATTTTCATTGAATATATAAAGTCTAAAGACAATATAGCGAATTCGTTAACTAAAGGCTTAAGCGGAGAGCAAGTTAGTAGATTATCGAGGGGAATGGGCTTACAGCCTATGAATTAAGAGTCGCCTCAATGGCAACCCAACCTAACTGACTGGAGAACCCAAGATTTAAGTTCAAAGGGACAACCGAATTGTGTGTGACTCAGTGCTTTCACTGTGGAGATAAAATCTCCTACCCATTCCTATGATAGTACAGTGAAACCTGTAGCGTTATCAGGTTAAGCTATGCTTTTAATGGTTCTTATACCTTAAAATTCAAGTGGGGTATAGCAAGATACTCTTAATAAGAATCACCTATCAGGATACTCTCAGTGTCTGCATCTCGTTGCATCGTCTTTTCCGTCAAATTCCATTCATGTGGGGGATTATTGGAAAAAGAATGGGTTTTGAATAAAATTAGAACATAATTTTTAGCTAACTTTGGAGCTAATTATCTTTGTGTTTGATTAATCTTTTTTGATAATTCCAAGTTCTAATTTGTTTATCTCCATGAGTAGTTTAATCATGAATTTTGTAGCGTTCAAAACCATTAATTGGTGAATGAAAAATTGACTCCAAAAGTGTGCCATTGAAGTTGGCAATATAATGGTAACAATAACCTATCCCACATTGCTTGGGAATGAAAATGAGAATGAAAATGGTGAGTTTTCAAGCAACTATAAAAGGGTTTGTTATCCCACATTGGTTGGAGATAAAAGATTTTGGTGGCTTATATAGCTTAGGTTGGAGATAAAGAGTTGTCTCTTTAGGTCATTCCAATTTTTGTTTAGGGAGGAGTTATAGACAAAGTTTAACTTGGTCTATTTATTTGTGTTTTATTTTAAAATTAAAAAATATCATTAATTTCTTTACATACTGTTTCGGGTATAGTTTGCAAGTTAAAAATCAATCTTTTTTTTACTGTTTAATTTAATTTTCTGATTATTGATTTTATTTTTTCCATAATTCCTTTATGTCTTTTTAATGCAGCAGAATACATTAATTTTGTTTTAATTATGCAATTAGTTTCATATTGCTGAAGAATTTATTTCTGCTTTAATCCAACAGTATATTGTTAATTTTCATAATTTTCCAGGAATTAGAACCAACATGTTCTTCAATTATATGGAAATAATAGCACACAATATGAAGGAATGAACATCAAAGTCCTAAATATCCAATTGTACCAATTTTGAACATTTGAATACAATTTGAAAGAATTAGTAGTTTAATGAGCTGTAATTGTATGCACTTAAGATTTATAATGAATGAAAATAAATAAAAAAACAAAAGAATTCTCTAAGAAAGCTGTGATTGATGATGTAGAATTTAGAAATATGTGGAAATTTTTTTTAAAAAAAAGAAGTACTATTAGAAATTAGAAATTGAAACTGAATAGATAGGAGCTGTTTTTATATTGTTTCCAACAGTTTCTAAAAGTTATTACAAAATACCAAAAAACGCCTATAAACATTAGTACAAAAATATTATACATATAATATTTATATTTATCAAAACATAAATCTTTTAAGTTGATTTGATCATTTCAAGCTAATTCGGAAGATTCTTTGCTGAAGATAAAGTCTTTGTAGCATCCGTAGTCTTTGTCTCTATTAAGAATAACTGTTTCTTAGCTTTCGGTTGTTGAGAAAGTACTTTTGGAAGTGCTGAAGTAGACTCTTCCACTGCAGAAATGTTCTGATTGTCTTCGTTGATTGTATTTAAAATAAGTTCGAGAAAAATAAGTTTGAGAAGCATAGTTCCGTGATACTGATACTGTCATGATTCTAGTTGCATAACAAGCTCTTGTTCAATGCTGGTTATTGGGAATGCGTCAACTGCTACTTTTTTATCCTTTTCACAAATAAAAAAAAAAATATATATATATATAGGTAAAATGATTAGCTATATAGTAAGTATGTATTAATTTGAAGTAAATTCTTACAGGAGAAGTATGTTCCATTAATCAAATTCCATGAATATGAAAAACTTTTTCTGCATTGTTCTCAAAGATTGTTGCCGTAATTGAACCACTATCAACCTGAAGTTGAATTTGGAATTTCACTCTGCAATGGTAAATGTAATTAGTATAGTGAAGTGGAGATATTATCAGATAAAAATAATTTTGTATCTTTTGAAGGATACATTGGTTCTGCTACAGCATTCTTGGCGTTGCATTGAAAACAATCAAAAACTGTTTGGTAGTTTGCGTTAATTGATTTGAAATAATTATTGCATGCGATGTACCAAAATGATTGTTCAAAAGAAGCAATTGACAGTTTTGCTTTGATCCAATAAGTTCTTTGGTTAACCAGCAAAATGTTTACTTATGTAAGGATAAAGGTTGCATTGTGTTAATATACAGATTAGAAATAATGCCGTACCATTTCAACTGAAGTGGGAAGATCTTTAATTCTGAAAAACATTTTTAAATCTGATGGTGGAGTTTGGGTTTTGCTTGATTCAGATTGCGACAAAGGGGAAATTTGTGGAATTTTTTCTTCATCCTTGATACACCTAATATCAATATAATATAGCTAGTTAAAATTTATAACTGGTAGATTTAGATATTAAATTATTTGATAACGATAATGTTACCATATTTTCAACTCATGAGTAGCAGGTGAATTTGGATTCAAGATGAAGGCAGTAGTGGGTCTAGTAGAAAGAGACTGACCCGTAAAATAACGTAAATTAATTGAAAAATAAATATGTAATGAAAATAAAATGATTTGTTACCATTATAGGAAGTTGCTTTTAGTCTAATCCCAATAAATATTGGGAATGAGTCAGTTAGTGCTGAGAATGTTACTTATTCATTTGTAACATATTGATCCCACAAAGTTACGAGAATTGGAATTGATATGTTGCAGTTATAATAGAGCATTAGTAATAATAAATTTTTTTAATTCATGTGAAAATGAATTTAAATATTTTACTCTTGATCAATAATAATGATCTCTTGTGCTGTTGATTTTTCCTGTTGTGTTGTAATAGTCTTTGGTGGTTTTGTTTCAACAACAGCTGCAAGAATGTCTGTGCCATCAGAGTTAGAGTAATGTAAATAATGTGTCTATATAAAAAATTATGTTTGATATAGAAAACATTGTAATTAATTTACCTATTTGTGACTGTGCATCAATATGTTCTGGAAATTTGTGAAATGGAGTGAATTCATAAGCAGGTAAAATATCGTCTGATGCACTGCTCTCAACAGATCGAATGGGTGTACTTGCCTGTAAAGTCTATTGCCATGGATTTTCTAATACTACTCAGTGTTTTTTCTCAACAAACTTTACACCAGCATTAGAGATGTAATATGTGTGGAGAATATGAAGAGTATCTTTAAGTTTTTCAATTTGAGCGTCAAAAATAGATGTTTGAATTCTTGTACCCTATGAATATATGTAAATTTGTAATAATGAAGTTTTGAATATAACACTATTTCTTAGATTTATATATTGTAATGGTATTAATGCATGTGTTCATATAACATATATTTGTAATATAATATTAACAAGTTATTCACTAACAAAATGTATGAATATATAGTGATAACATGATTTTTATTAAGTTAGTTTACAAACCTGAGCGTCTCCCAAAATGAGTCTTTGGTACTTTACTGGACTTGATTGAGTTTTACGCAGAAACCATTTCTCAAGAACTTTTACTTTTGCAGTCCAATTCTTGGTATTGTTAGTGATGCCCTTTATCGGTGTAATAGCATCATCCATCCTGCATTATGTAAAAATGTTCATTAAAATTACTTTTAAAGAGAAAATATATATTGAACTAATATCATAAAGTAAGTTTAAAATATACATCAATACATGTTTATAATTTACAAAAACTCAAAAGATAAATCTTAATGAGATTGTCGTAGCATAAGATTAACATCATTGATAATTTGCGAGCATCAATAGCTCCTTATAAACAACATTTTTGGTGCGATTTGAAGTTGTATCACCTATTTCTGTTGGTTCAGTCAAGATTTTTATATTAGTAGCGCTTGTAGCACGTGATAAAGCTATATACAATTGTCCATGAAAAAAAGTAGGTTCACGAAGATATGTACCAACTGATTGTAGAGTTTGACATTATGCTTTATTTATTGTCATAGTAAAACATAACCTTATTGGGAATTGTGTTCTTGTAAAATGAACAGGAAACTTATGGTCATCCAAAGGCTGTAGTGGTATTCGTATCAAAAATACTATATCACCTTTGTGAGCTCCTGCTGCTATTTCAGCACATATAACGTGCTTATCAAAATTTCGAAAAATCAATCTAGTTCCATTACAAAGGCCCTTTGATGGATCTATGTTCCGCAAAAGAATAATTGGGCAATTTTTTTCAGTAACAAGGAATGTGGGGGAAGACCATTTAGATCAAGAGAATTGAGAAAGTCTTCATATTGTCCTTGATCAAGAGGATCAATTGTTTTATCAATGCTTTTGTATTCTCTAGCTTTTCCTGGAAACTTTTCAATTAAATGATTGTTTATTTGATGAACATAATCATTTTTGGTGCTCAAGATTACTGAATTGATCATCAAAATTGGATCTATGAAGTATTTCTTGATATTAGGAAAGATATTGTTAATCAACTTCTTAAGACATGATTCTTCAGTCATTTCAGTTGAGTGCGGGATGATCATGCTAGTTGGTAATTGAGTCTTGTGAAAATGATTCATTTTTTTAGTTCCGTTTCCAACTCTAAAAAGGAATTTGCTAAAAGAATGATCTTTTCTTGCTCGAAAATTCCCTGTCAATCTGATTTTTTCTAGTGAGCTCCATAATGAAGAGTTCACCAAACTGGCATCAATAGAATCATACTTTGTACCTTTGGTGATTACAGGTGGGATTTGTCGAAAATCACCACAAAAAACCACTTTGCCACCAAAAAGTAACTGGAAATCATTAACATCTTTTAGCATATCATTTAATGCTTCAATGTTTTGTCTTTTAAGCATAGATACTTCATCCCAAATTATGAGTTTGCACATTCTTAAAAGTTTTGCGAGTACACTTTGTTTACCTACGTTACAAGATTTGTAAGTATCTACATCAATAGGTATTTTGAAACGTGAGTGTGCTGTGTAACCACCTGGTAAGATTGATGCAGCAACACCAGAAGAAGCAGTTGCTAAAACAATATAATGTTTCGATCGAACTGTAGCAAGCAATGCTCTATATAAAAAAGTCTTACCAGTTCTGCCAAGACCATCAATGAAAAAACAACCTTCTTTTTCTGAGAAAGCTCTATCAGTTATTTCTTCGAATGCAGCTTTTTGTTCAACAGATAACATTGAAATACATTGAAGGTCATCTTCAGAAACAATCATGTTCATTTCGTCTTCAATTTCTTTGAAATTAAAACTATCGTCACAAAACATAGAATGATTAAGGGAGAGGTTATAATCTTTAATGTCTTTTCCCATGGATTGAAGTATTCCATTAATGCTTTGCAATACTTTGGTCGTGATTTGTTCTTTTTGAAGATTTGTGTCTTGAGCATAATCTTCATATATGAAATCTTTGAATTTTTCCCACAAATATTTTGGATTATTAGGAGAACAATATACAAGGATCGTAGCAAATAAACGTCTCAAAGAATATAGAATTTGATATGAGGCAGTTTCATACAATAATTCCTCCAAAGAATTATCAAATTCTAAAAGGCCATGTAAAAGAGCTGTTTCACGAAATGTTTTTGCCTGAACTCCATTAACCCTTTTCAAATGATTAAATGAAGTTGGAGCTCGCACATTATTCAAGAGCAAACGCAAATAATATCGTTCACCTTGAATAGGATGTGCCGTAACTATTCGACCAATGACTTTTTGTTTTTTCCTCTCGGTCCACATCCTATCTCGTTGTGACCAAACAAAGCTTTATGGGAAGTCTCTATAAAGAAAATATCCAACTTTTTCTTTTTGATTATTTTGATTCATGAAGAAGAATTCTGTCAACATTATTTTCGAGAAGAAGTCATTTTTCAGTATGGAGTTCAAATCTGTTGTCTCATGAAATGTGACAGATTGTTGATTTTCAAGATGAATGACATATGCATATATGTCGTGCAAAGGAAATGCATAAATCCTCTACATTGTTTCTGCAGGTGAAATCCATCTAGCTGATTGAAATTGTTGGATTTTATCTATTTCATTAACTTCATTTTGTTTGACAATATGAAATCCAACTTTATCATGGCCTTTGTAAATGTACTTGTACAAATATTTCATAGCTTTAATCGCTGAACAAATTTATGTGACAATCAAATCTTGCAAGTAAATATGGGCTATATGGAACAACCCATCAATTGTCAAGAAAATAACCTCGAACTTTTATTTTTCGTCCATCGTTTTCATGCTTATCGATGGGATACGAATTTTTGGATGATGTTGTGAATTGTTCGAAGGATTTCGGATAATGATTCTTACATTGACCTTGTCTCATGCTAACATTTGTTTTATTTAGTTTACCACAAGATCCATGTATCATATGTTTTGCAACCATTGAATAGATGAGAATTTTCTTTTTCATCTGGAAGTTCAGTAGAGACAATTGAATCATAAGAGTCGAGCGAGAGCAATTTGTAACCTTGTTCCAATATTAGCAAGAAATGAACATGTAGAAGACCTCATTTTTGAAATTCTATAGAATACACAAACGCAGCAACTTTACCAAAAATTTGTTTCTTGATGATGTCATTTTTCAGTTGTTCAAATTTTTCTCTAAACACTTGCACTACTAAGTCTGGTCTATTTTGAACTTCTTCAGTTGGGAGTAATTTGTTTTTTTATCTCTGGCCATGAAGGATTGCATGTCATTGTGAGAAAAATATCTGACTTACCAAAATTTTGAACTAATGCCATTGTATCGAGGTAGCGACGACGAAGATCTCTCGGGCCCCCAATAAATGAAGGTGGGAGTATAATCCTACGACCAATATTTGAACCTTTAATCTCTCCATCTAAGACACTATCAATGATCCTCTGGTAAAGGTCTGCTCAAATTTGGCTTTGATTGTTTCGAAGAAATTGCAAGTTATTGTTGAATAAATGCATAATAGTATTTAATATGCTCCAAATTTGTATTCTTGTGTTTAGCTTGTAGAGGTTTTTTTAAATTTCTTTTGGCTTATGGCTTCTCTAAATTTGGGTTTGCTATGAAATTAGGTGAATGAAGTGATAGGAAAGATTAATACAATAGACAAGAATAAAATTTTTTTAAAAAAATGACAACTAAGCAAACCCAAATTTAGAGAAGATGAAGTATAAAGTTAAGAACAGCAAAAGAAAATTAACACAACTTTGTAAGAAATATATGAATGAACTTGATTTTTGCTGTCAAAGTTGTAGCTAGAGAACTAAAAAAGACTAAAATAGTTGTGAATCTTGAATCGAAAATTTGAATTTGTGAGAGCGGTCAACCTAATATTTTTAGGTAAAAAAAATGAGTGAAGAAAAGATGAAACACAAAGTTAAGAACTAAAGAAAAAGAAAAAAAACACAAAATTTTGTAAGAAATATATTATTTAGGTAAAAAAATTGAGTGAAGAAAAGATAAAGCACAAAGTTAACAACAACTAAAGCAAAAGAAAAAAAACATTATTTAGGTAAAAAAATTAAGTGAAGGAAGGACGAAGCACAAAGTTAAGAACAACTAAAACAAAAAAAAAAAACACATAATTTCGTAAGAAATATATTAATGAACCTTATTTATGGTGTTAAAATCGTGAATCTTGAACTTTGATGCGAAATATAAATTTTCTTGCGAAACTTGAAATTTGTTTTTCCAGAAGAATGTGGAACAATCTGTTCTCTATGATTCTAAGAAACTCAAGTTATTTCGAAACTCATGTTTTATCTACGATTAGAGCTTTGTTTGGTTATTTTAAAACTCCAACTTTAACTATAGTTAAAGCAAAGAACTCTAAATGACAGCAAGTCATGTTGATAGATCCCAGCATCCAAAATTAGATTTTTTTGAAAAGTACGCATTGAAATATGAGCTCTGTGTGTGGAATGAGTGAGAGTCAGTATCTCATAAGGGTAAAATAGCCATTTTACAGTGGACGAAAAAATCACTCTTCATAGTAGCATTCATGCTTTTATATATATATATATATATATATATATATATATATATATGTCTAGATTTAATGAGCAAAAGTAATAGACACACTTTAAAAAAAAAATTTTAAACAAAAAATTAGTTTTAGGTATTTAAAATAGCGTCGATTTTATTTTTTATTTATCATAAAAAAATTTAACGCGCAAAATCCAGTTTTAATGCGCGAGCTCTAGTTGGATCCTTGAATAGATAAATTTATTTGTGTATTTTTTAAAATGTATAGATAAATTTATCTGTCTTATATAAATAAGACAGATAAATTTATATGTATAAAGAACACTGTGTGCTTTTTTAAAATACGTATAAAGCACATAGATAAATTTATCTGTCTTGTATAAATAAATAGACAAATAAATTTATCTGTCTAGTATTTATTAATGTTAGAAATAAATAGATAAATTTATCTGTCAAACATTTGTCAATGCTAAAAAGGAACATATAAATTTATCTGTTTAACAAATTGTGCTTGTTTCACGAAACATATAAATTTATTTGTTACTTGTATTTATTTGACTTAACAGATAAATTTATCTGTATAATATTTGTCAATGCTAGAAAAGAACAACAGATAAATTTATCTATATGCATTACATATAAATTTATCTATTTGTGTTAAATTTATTTGTATTGTAGGCGTTTGAATAACGCGCGTTAAAAATTTTGTTAATGGACCTTACATGTTAAAATTTATTTTTTTGGACCTTTGACTGAAAACTCATTTTTTAAAACTTATCTTATTTAGTTATATTCAGTATGAAACTAAATAATTTTATCTTGTTTTACATATTGCATAATGGAGTAATATGAAAACTTCTAAAAGTAAAATTAAAAAATTGCATCTCATTTTTTTCGCATTCTACATTTTTTAAATAAACATGCATAAATGAAATGTGTATTCGGTATTTAATTTTGAGAAGATTAAAGGAATGAATGATCAAGTAATTTATTAACTAATATTTTTTAAAATATATTTAAAATTAAAAATTAAATAGTTGAATTAATTAACCAAATGAGTTCTAGGAAAAGTTTTACATAATTATGGAGAGAAAAGATAAGTCGATCTCATAAATCAGGAGAAATGTATTATCGTTCAATGGGCAGTGGATAAAATGTATAGATATTTGTATAAAATATATTGATATTTATAAAAATTGTAGATTCCACCTCTAAAAGCGCATTAGTATTAAAAAAATTATTTTTATTAACCTATTAACCACCGTGGTTAGCATGATCCATAACTAGTTAATTTATTTGAAATGTTTTCAAATCTGAAACGCTCAATAAATGGAATAGGGAAAGCTAAATCTAAAATAGTAAAAGAAAAGGAGAAATTCTTTGCATTTTTGTTGACTAACCTAACCAATCAAACTCAGAATTTTAAAAAATTAAATTAAAATTAAAACTTTCACATTCACAGTCACAACCCCAAAATTAAATTAAAATTAAAACTTTCACATTCACCGTCACAATCCCATTTTTACTGGACATATGGATATGGATACGGATACATGGATTATAATTTTACATTCTTTTCAATATATTTTTGGATAATTTAATCTCCAGTCCCGTTTAGGTTACTTATATGAGTGTAAGTACCATTTATTAAACAAGTAATCAAGTAAGCCCTTATTTTGTCCATCCTCCAAAAATACCCAATTTATTTGTTGCATCATTTTTGTTGGATTTGTATACGAACTGATAAAATATATTTTCTAAAATATATCAAAAATCTGTGTTGACAAAGCTAAAATTTCGAAGGCTAAAACTAATATTCTTTGTTCGCATTTAGGCTATGCTGAAATATTTCCACCATCATACGAAAAATCCTTTCCACATATCATGCACGATGTAAGAGGAGAATTTTGCTGAATCATCGAATCCATTTTCCAAATTTTCACTCACAGACGAGAATCTCGCAATCATCGGAGGATCAAATCTTCAACGTTCATATATTCTCATATTATCATATCGAGAGAGAGACTGGGATAGATAGATAGAGAGAGAGAGAGAGAGATGCTGAAACATAGAGAGAGGTGGGGAGAGACCAGCGGTGGCTGGGTTACGTCGCCGGAGGGGGGATGGCGCCGGTGTTGGTCGCGGCGTTGTCGACGGTGAAGGTCAGTAGCAGTGGCTGCGGCTGCGGCAATGTCGCGTTGCCGGTGTTGGTCGCGTTGCGTCTCTTCTCTTCTCATTCTTCTCATAACACTTGCGTTTCTTCACAAGTCTGTTGCTTCTGATAAAACTGCTTCCCTTTTTATTTTCTATTTTAAATAATTTCTCAGTATTTTTTTAGTAGATTATTTGTTTTCCCTTCTTTAGCTTGTTTTTTCTTTTTACGTGAAATGGGGTGAGGTTGTTGCATATGATAATATGGAAATATATGAACATATACTCATTTTACTATGTTATCATATTATCACTTTTATCACAAGTTATCTTTATCATTTTAATATATTCCCACTTGTAACCACAAATTATCTTATCTGATTAACATATTTACATTTTCATATAATGTGTCTAAATTTTTTTATCATATTCTCTCAAGTTAGCTGCATTTCCATTCACATAACATCAAAAAAGGCATTTTATTAACCATGTAATTCGTATGCAAAAAAAAATATATTCACATTTCTGTAAAAATAAACTCTCTTGTCGACTAATAAAGAATTCATTTTTCGCAAAAAAAAATATCATCACGCATAAATAACCAATAATTATGATGACAAAAAAATGAATTCTCCATCTAAATTTTATGGTTACACTTTCACACTTCACTCACAAATAATCATTCATCATCATGCAAGCAAGAACACTAACCATCTATAACAAAAATTACTTTAAAAATGGAACGCACAATCTTATTCTTTACATTTTCATATCCTGTAGTTATGCTTATTGCAACTGCTCATGGACAGCGGCTGGAGAATATACTAAAGAATCCTATTCTATTATTTATGGTTAGTTTCCATAGTCTGTAGTAATATGCCAATCATTGCATTTATTCTCTATAAATGATCATTGACATTGACAACGTAAAATTCCATAATAAGTTGTCAATCAATGATCATTACATATCTTTCATTTTAAATTAAAATGAATAAACAAACTTTATTGATATTACTAACCAGAATATGTAACATTCCATTTATAAGGTGCCGAATATTGAATGAGTAAAAAATTTATTGAAAATATTTTGAGGGTAAAAAAGTCATGGATAATATTAAATGGACCTCGTGGGATAAGAGTTCGTTGCATAGGATTTATCCTTAAATAAGTTGTTAAAATAGGATTCTAGACTAATTAACTCTACATTTTTTCCTACAACAATTGGCCTTGTTTGGCAATTTAAATTTTTAGTTGGGTTTTTCGTATTTTTATTTAAAGCCAAAAATTTATTTAAGCCTCGTTTTTTTAAATTCAACTTTTTACTTTTTACTTATTGGTTTTTAACTTTATAGTTTTTAAATTTTTTACATAAAATACTTATATATATATATTTTAAAAATATTATAACTGTTAGATCTAGGCAACCCAAGAGGGGAAAATTTGGTCTTTAAAAATAAATAGCAATTTAAAAATCTTTCAATATTGTAATAAAACAAAATATGCAAATATTTAAATAATAAAAATATTAAAAGATGAGGGATAGAGAAATAGAACCAGACACCAGATATTTATAGTGGTTCAACTTTATTTTAGTCTACATCCACTCCTCAAGATCTTTCTTGAGTATTTCCACTATTCAGAATATTTCGCGGGCGTATTCTAAGAATTTACAAGCTTCAAGTCTTTACTTGAGCTATCTGAATGTTTACGGGCATATTTACAAGCCTATGTCAGCTTCAAGAAGATCCTATGAAAACAAGTCTCTATTTTCTTCTAATCTCTCTTGAACTCTTCTT